>BLZA01000057.1:1532-130058 GCA_013423385.1 Naganishia liquefaciens | reverse complement strand
GGGGACTCACTGCCGACCTGTCCATTCTGATTGCGACATTGCCACCACTTGCCCGACGCATCCATGATATCGAGAATCTCTCCCTTGGCAAACGACACCTCGTTGGGATCATCGGGCGAAGCCGTATACGCGTACAGAGCCCTAGGCGGACGCGGGCGCAATGGGGGGTCAGCGTTGTTTGTGTGTGGCGAATGCGGAAGGGAGGACAGGGAGAGAGAGAGAGGGGGAGTGAGAAAGACACTCACTGTGCGCGAAGCCGGTATTGTCCGTCACTCGGTGCGACGAGAGGTTGACCTGCCGTCGTACCGCTCGATATCGCGCCAGGGGGTCCTCCGGGACTTGCCGCGGTGTATTCCCTTTCGCGCTGCGTGGAACGGGCGGGACTCGCGTAGGTTGCCGCGGGCGGCGCCACGGGGGCCGCTTGGTATCCGTTCATTCCCTGCGGGGCGGGAGGATACGTTGTTCCTGCGGTATTGTACGGGTCTTCGTGGATGCTGAGACCGCCGACGTTGCTTGGTCGTGGAGCGGCGGCGATGGATGATGGGCGGCCGTCCGCACCGCCGAGGGCGGCGACCGGTGAGGTGGAGAGGGTCCGGTGAAGGAATGAGTCTTCCTCGGAGCTGAGCCAGAGGAGCCAGATGATCTGGTCGAGCACGTGAGGAAAATATCAGCCGTTGGTGGGATGAACGCGGCTAGGGAAAAGACTGACATCAATGATGGCGAGCATGAGCCATCCCGCTCCGACCGCCTTCAAGCTTCCCGCACTGCCCAGCCCGGCACGCGCCCTCGCTTGGCCTTGGTAGATGTATTCGACGCCATTGACGGCAAAGACGACGAGGATGGCGAGGATGAAGCATAGTTGTAGGCGGTGCACGGGCAGCGAGGATTTCGCGATGAAGAATCTGCAAAGAGATCGTAAGATCGCAAGGTTGCAGAAGGATACGGCGGTGTAAAGGCAGGACTTGCGTGAGAAAGATGATCACCGCCGCTTGGAAGATGATGGCGAACCAGAGCGTGCCCATCGCAGGACCACCGGTCGCGGCATCTGCGAGAACAGAGGAGAGATCGCCCACACGGTCAGCCCGACTCGTCCAGAACAAAGGAAACCCTCTCGCTCTCGACGACTTACCGAGCTTTGCCTCTCCCACACACATGGCGATAAACGCGACCCACCACCCAACAAACGCAATACCCCACGTCACCCACATCCATACCGTCATGCTTCCCAGTCCATCATCACCGCCGCCGGTATGCCTCACGCCGCGACGACGTCCGAGCATGCCGCCGTTTGCGTGTGCCGGTGTAGAAGTCACGAGTCCGGTCGAGTCGAGTGCCGATCCTGGGCGTCTTGTGAAGATGCCCATGGTGTGGTGTGTGTGAGAGTGATGGCTCGTGCTCGCTCAATCCCGGCGGGGGGTAGGAGGGGGATGTTGTGTGAGCATCCATCTCCCCTCCCTCCGCCCGGCCTCTTCCTCGAATTCCCGCGCGCGCCCCCTTGCTTTTCCCCGTGTGCGCGCCATAATTCAGGCGCGCGCGTCTCATATTACATAATCATCATCGCATCGCATCGCATCGCATCGCATCCACCCTAGCTGTCCGCGACCCACCATCCACCGCCACCGCCCTCGTCGTCCGTCAACTCGTCGCCATCGTCGCCCACCACCACGCCCGGCACGTCTCGCCCTGTGGCCGCAGCGTGCAGAGGGTATCGCCACCCCGTGCTTGCCGGTGGGTATCGCAGGGGGAGGAGGAGCGTGTAGTAGGGTCTTTTTCCGAGGGTTAGCGATCGTCGGGCAAGCAGAAGTAGGCAGCGGGGACTCACAGGCGTCCCGGACCGACGTTGAAGCACAGCTGGAGATTTGTCTGCCATCCGCAATCATACGGATTCACGTACCGCTATCGCCCACCATAGCCATCAGCCCGGCATCTCGCCCATGCTGCTGGAAAGAACGCACCAGTCCCTGCTGTTTGGCCTTGTTCGCAAAGTAATCATTGTCGTGCGCCTCGATGGACGTTTCCCCGCGCGCAACGAGGATGAGGTGCCATGAGAGGAGGACAGGGACGGCGATTCCTGTGTGGGGGGAGGAAAGGGGGATGAGTGGGATGAGTGGGATGAGTGGGATGAGTGGGATGAGTGGGATGAATGGGATTTGATTGGAGGGAGGGAGGGGAGAGACGTACCGATGGCGGCTCCGAGAATGTAGATGAGCGTGAACGCAATCGGAGGGGTGTACGATTGCCACTGCAGGGGCGAAAGCTCGGTCCCGGATCGCCAACGTCGAAACGTAAAGGAACGCACCTCTGCTTGATGATTCATGCTTTGCCAGAATGAATCGTATCCGACAAGAACGACGGTCCAACATCCGAGGGACAGCCATGTCCTGGTATCGCAAGGCGCAACGTTGGTTTTCAATCAGCATGATGTGAGGGATGAATGATGAGGGCAGTGTACATGAAGAGGAGAAAGTATCGAATGTTATAAAGTCCGACCTGTGGGCGTTGCGCGATCAGATCTCTTCCGCCGATATGGACCGGGCAGCCGCTACAGACGTACGCATTGATTGATCCCTTTCTTTCCAGCGGGATGCGCTTCGTCAGTGACGTGTGTTGGGCGAGGAGCGCGAGGACGTACAGGGACAATGATGGTCCATGAGCAACACGCATCGTTTACACACGGAACAATGGTGTGTCCGCTGATCGAGAGACACCCCCCGGGTTGAGTGAATGTCCAAAAAAGTGTAGTTGAGCTTGCGCAACGTACCACCGGCTTCGGTCCCCCGCACTTTCCACACGATCTCATTCGGCCCGACCTCGCTTCATCCGCTGACGAACGCCTGATCATCCACGGCGCATGAATCCGCACGTCATCGAGCACGACCAAAGGATTGCCCGGGTCCGTGGTCGTAACCCGGTAGTAGCTCGCATAGAGGTTGATCGCTATCAGGCCCGCAAAGGGAAACAGTATCGCACGCAGGAGAGTTGCGGGTTGGTGCAAGACCAAGACGTCGACTGCCCAATGGATGGAAAGAGTTTAGCAATGAGGACCCTAGAAGGTAGCAAGACCGGGAACCACTCACAGAATGCGAATCCGCCGAGGAGGGTGAGCGACCAGCAGATGGCGACGAACCAGGGCCCCGCTGCGCCTGTGAGCCAGTCCGCAAAGGCCTCGACGTGTTTGAAGCAGCGGATGACGAGGGATGAGCAGCTGCGGATGGCGGGCATGGTGAGGGACGGTCGACGAGCCTGCCATGCCCTGCCCTGCCATGCCATGCTAGCTGCCATGCCATGCTGAATACCATCGAATGCTCGCCGTCGTTTGCTGCGCGCTCGATTGCGTGCAGATGACGCGAGACAAAGCCAAGCGACCCCTTTTCACGGTGGCATATGCCCTCCTCCCCCTCCCCGTGCAACTTGCCATCCAGCTATCCCGTCACACAGTATGAAGGCCATCATCACAGGTACGCACTCCCATCTCGCCCCTCATCCACCACTGACACCCCCCCCTCCCCCCCCCAGGCGCATCCGGCGTCCTCGGTCGGGCCGCAACCAAGTACTTTGACGCAAAGGGCGACACCGTCATCCCCCTCTCCTTCACCCGCTCGTCACGCGCCGATTCGCGCCTCCCCGCCTACGAGAAACTCGACCTCCTCGACTTTGACGCCACCCGTGCATTCTTCCGTGCCCAGAAAGACATCGGCGTCATCGTGCATTGCGCAGCGGAAAGGAGGCCCGATGTCGCGGAGCAAGATCCCCAGAGGGCCGAGCGATTGAATCGGGATGTCGTCGAGCTGTTGGTGCAGCTCGCGGAAGAGATGGGATGTCTGATGATCTACGTATCGACAGACTATGTGTTTGATGGCAAAGCGTACGTTCCCCCCCCCTCCCTTTTGCTGCACGCCGGTCTAAGAAGGCCTGCGCCGCTCCCCTTCCCACAGCCCCCCCTACAAGCCCTCGGACAAGCCGAATCCGTTGAACCTCTATGGCAAGCTCAAGGAAGCAGGCGAACAAGCCGTCTTGAGCTCGACCCAGGAACGAACCTCGGGCAAGGGCGCCATCGTCTTGCGCGTGCCTCTCCTGTGAGTCACACCAAACCCCGCTCCGGGGCCAACCAAAGCTGATTAGCATGGCCGAAAAAAAAAAGATACGGCGAGGTCGAGTACAATGCCGAGACGGCCGTGAATATCTTTGTGGATGTGATTCAAGACCAGTCTGGCAAGACCTACAAGAGTATGTCCTCGGCTCTCATTTTTTTTCGCGTCTTTTCGGTTCAACATGCTCACCGCCTCGCGTAGTGGACCACTTTGCCGTGCGGTTCCCGACATGCGTGGAAGACGTCGCACGCGTCATGTACGACCTCGCACGTAAGTCCCCTCTTGTCCCACCTCGACGCTTCAACAACAACACAATAAACCCCCTTTCCCTTGCGCTCAGACACGGACAAACCCTTACCGCCCATCGTCCACTTTTCTGCCCAAAGGGGCTACACAAAGTACGAGATGACGCAACACATGGCGTCGTGCCTCGGTTTCCCCATTGATCATGTCATTCCCGACACGACCGACCCGGCGACGGTCGAGCAGGCGGTGGTCAGGCCCGGGAATACGCAGTTGAGTGTCGAGGCGTTGGAAGGTGAGGTTGGGGTCAGTGCCAAGGAGGAAAAAGGGTTTGATGCGTGGTGGAGGGAGTGGGCAGAGAGGAATAAAAAGGCATGAGGGGTGATTTCCTGAGGTCTCTCGTCAATTAGAAACGGGTTGCAGCGCATAGAGATGGTTCGGCAACGCGGCCGTTATACTATACATTCCCTTGAAGCTCTTTATCAATGAGGGCTATAGATTACAAATGACCAGCGCTGGGTCGGGCAGGAACGACGAGACTGTGCACGGCCTTGACCCGAATCTGGGCTTGACACCATTGAATACATCGTTGCACGAGCTTGTGCGCCGGCTCGACGCGCTCGCGAAAGTCGACGTCTTGAATCGCCATCGAGACGGGCTCGAGCGCAATCATAAAGGAATTCATCGTTCTGTAACTCGAGAATGTCAGCGGGATGCAAGATCGGTACCGGGGGAAGTGAAAGCGGAGCTTACCCGAACATGGCGCAGACGCCGTGTAGATCCATCAAGAGCTCAAAGCCGCCCTTGCCGGAGCGGGTCTCGGGGAAGTACGCGCCGGTGATGGCTTCCGTGTCGCGTTTCGCGCCCTCGTCGTTGGCGCCGTATTTCTCCGACATGGGTTTCATCTGGAGGACGAACGTCAGACCGGTAGTGGGATGTGGAAGGAAGGATGACTTGCCAGATCGATGGCCTGGCGGAGGTAGTCGCGAAGAATCATGAGACCGCTCGAGACCTCGGCGCTGGACGGCCGTCAGCTACAAATCTAGGCGCGTGCAATCGGATCTTCGCACTCACTCTCCCCTCAATCGGACGACCAGCTTGCCCAACATCTTGTCCGTACTGGCGCTGAAATCGTCCCAGAGCCCAAAGTAGTCTGCCAGAGAGTATGAGCAACGGCACCGCCGATCGGGACGAGATTGCTCACCTTCTAGATGCCTCTCTCGCATAGAGTAATCATCCTCGGCCTGTGCTGCGACGTATGTAGTCTTCTCGAGCGAGGCAATGGCGGGACCTTGGCCCGACATGACCTCGGGCTTTCCGCTCGTAACCTTGGTAAGCTTGACACCAGCGGTCTGCGTTGAACGTAAGGGTCAAAATCGGATGCCATGGCTCGCGGCAAGCTCACCTTGAAGATTGGCTGCTTGGAGATGGAATCCCACGACGGCACCGTCAATTCATTTGCAGCGACCGCGCGACCATTCATGTGGTCGTGACCGCCTTGGTTGTGCGCGCCCCAGTGGAAGGGAATGAACACTTGGCCCTTTTCAATCTTGCCGATCTTGGCGGGAAGCTCTCCCTTGCCGTTTCGCGTTTCGACAATAACAAAGTCGCCGTCCTAATCGCATCGTCAGCTCAAGTAAGGAGAGCTGATACTGTGAGCTTGCCTGAATATCCAGCTTCTTGGCATCTTCCTCGTGGATTTGCACGTAGGGATCGTGGTCAGCATGTCGCAGACGCTTTGATCTTCCCGTCTTGGTTCTCGTGTGGAAATGTAGATGGTTTCGTCCCGTCGCCAGCGCAAAGGGATACTCTTCACAAACATCATCCAAAGCTGCGCGGTACTGGCATCCCTTGAGGATCGCTCGGCCGTTTGGATTCATCTTGGCATAGTCGGCAGGGCTGATGGGTGTGCCTACAAGAATGTCAGCTCCGCGAGGACGTGGTGAGAAACTATTCTTACCGAGCTCCAAGTCGTGGCCAAAGCTCTCGGCGTCTTCGGGTTTCGTAAAGAATTTACCGTCGTCGTACTATTGCGGATTTAGCTTTGAGCTCGATGCCCTTTGAAATACTCACCAGACGAGGCTTTCCATTCGGATATTCCTCGTTACACGGCCATTGAATGCCCGAGCCTCCCGTCAACTTGGCATACGACATTCCCGTGTAATCACAAGGTCGTCCTTTTGTCGACCTGGCCCAGTGGTTGAAAGCCTCTTCTTGTGTTGTAAAGGGCAACAAGTCTCTGCCGTCCTTGTCCTTGAAGCCCATTCGCTTGGCATAGTCGACAAAGATTTCGAAATCGGCCTGTAAAGGAGAAGGGCGTTGGTTGTCGCCCCTGAATCTGCTGCAGTTAATGCTCACCTTGGCTTCTCCAGGAGGATCGACAGCCTTGTGGCTGATATGACACGTTCTATTCAACGGAAAAAGAAGTCAGACTTGGTTCACTAGAGGTCGCGAAGGAATGCATCACCTATCGACGTTGGTGAACACACCGGTCTTCTCGCCCCACATGGCGGCGGGAAGAACAACATCGGCCAGCTGCGTCGTTTCATTCTCAAAGATATCTTGAGCAATGACCTGAAAGCTCGAATCAAGCGCCCCGGACTCAACGCAAGAGACGAAAGCAGACCTACAAACAACCCCGGATCGGTCAAAATGTCCCTCACGCGACTGAGCTTGGGCAACGACACGGCCGGGTTCGTTCCGCTGACCCACATCATCTTGATCGTTCCGGCCTCCATCATCTGCAGCATCGACATGATATGGATCGGTTCCGTCCACGACGGGATCTTGGACACCTCGACGTTCCAGTAATCGGCGAGCTCTTGCATGTGCGCCGGGTTATTGTTGTTGCGGAAGCCCGGGAATTCACCGTCACAGCCGGTTTCACGGTTGTTTTGCGCCGTAGGCTGACCGTTCATCTGTGTTTGGGTCTTTGTGAGCTATGCTACATGGGGGGATAACCGCGGGCTGTACCCACCTGATAGATGCCGCCTCCGGGAATACCAATATTGCCGCTGAGGATCGAATCAGGACCTGCCTTCTTTCACATTCGCAGAATGACCTACGTAAGTAGCTGAATGTTATTCAGCGCCACCGCACTCGCCACCGCCTGATTCGACTGGTAGACGCCTTGCAGCGCCGTCGTCAATACAGTCTTTGCCTTTCCAATGATATCCACCGCGGCCTCGAGGTCCATTGGCTTGACCCCCGTAATTTCCTCGACCCTTTCGGGCGTATACCCCATGATATGCCCCTTCAAATCCTCAAACCCGATCGTATTCTTCTCGACATAGTCCATCTTGACGTACCCCTTGACGACCAACATTCTCTGCATGCCATTCAAGAGCGCCAAGTTGGTGCCTACCCGGGGTCGAAGGTGGACCGTGGCGTGTTCGGCCGTGAGGGATAGTCGTGGATCGACGACGACGCATTTGGGCGGATTGGGTCCGGCCATGCGGTCGAGCATGCGTGACCAGAGGACGGTCTGCGTTGCGGCAACGTTGTGGCCAAAGATGAAGAGACAGTCGGTGACGTCGACATCGTCGTAGGAGCCTGGAAACCCCGCATGGTCAGCACAACTTGCGCGGGAAGGGAATATGGCAGGGGGGGAAGCGGGTGGGAAATGCGTACCTGGTTGTCCGTCACTGCCGAAAGACTTGAATTGATCCGTCAATAGCATTTCAAGGGAACGCAATGAAGCGCATACGTACCTCTCGCATCGCCGCAGCCGCACCTGCCGTGCACAACCGTGTATTACCATCCATGGTAAGCGTGCCCAGCCCGGCCTTGCCGACCATGGCTACATTGGTCGTCTCGTGAGCATTCCCGGTATTTTGTTGGGAAACCCTGTAAGAGACGTACCGAGGGCATGGTATTCTTCTGCGAATAGTTGACCGGATGTCTATTTCGAATATGGGTGAGGATTTTCGAAAGGCAGACCGGGGGCAAGAGGGGGAAACGCACGTAGAATGAAATAGCATGCGGCGTCAAGTGCTCGATGATTTCCTTGCTCTTCTTGACAATCAGTTCCATGGCCTCGTCCCACGACACCCTCTCCAATTTTCCATTCTTGCGGATTTGCTATTCCCAATCCATACCGGTATCAGCTTGAAGCGAAGCAAGAGAGAAACAAGCATCGGGGAACGTACAGGAAACGTGAGTCGATCAGGGTGACCATTATACTCCCAGCTACAGAGCCCCTTGGGTCCGAGTCGACCCTTGTTGATCCTATCCACGGCGCGACCACGGATACCGACAATCTTGCAGTCCTTGCTAACACCAATGTCGGCGCTGCGTCGGGGTCGAACGCGAATGTCGCAGAGATGAGCGATCGTTGATCTTTCTCGTATTCTTGCTTGAGCCGACTTACCCGCATCCTGGGAAATGGAGATCGGTCAGGCGCGTGTGGTGAAGGCATCAAAAGCATTGGACTGACCATTACTACACATCACACATGCCGACTGGACCCAATGGTCTACCGGCGCATGAACGTGCTCGTCCACCCTCACTGGCCAATTCCCCTCGCCATGGTATTCCGTGCGAGGACCCTGGATGTCGTTTCACACTGATGAGCATCAAAAGTTAATGAGAGACGAGACGTGTGCGGGCGTACCCAGACATCCGCGATGGGGTCTCGTGTCTCGCGGGGATAAGCCGTGCTTGAGCCTTGATGGTCTTTCTCTTGTTGCTGCGCGTCCAATGCCATAATAATAATAATGTCTCGTCAAAACGCACAAGATCACCAAAGTGCTACCCTTTCCCTGCCCCGTCAAACATATAACTGACTGACTAAATGCGATGATGCCCGGCTGCTGATGATCCTGGACGACAGTCAGCGTATAGGAATCGCGGGATTGCGGGATTTGGCCGGGCTGCCATGGCCTGAATTCCAGTGTACCAGGTGTACCGGGCAAAAAGGTCATTTCCGTAACGTACAACGTACGTCAACACGCCGTCACTCGCTCGTCTGTTTCAGCCGGAATAGAACCCACGCGACGAGAGACGCGAGGCCATGACGTGCGGGCGGCCTCCACCTCGAGCCCCGTGAGCATTTGCGACTGGATTCCTGGAGGGTCTTGGCCTCGCACAGTGGGCCGTCTACCTTGGTCGCGTACAACCGGATACACCATTCTCGTTTTTAAACGCCTTGCATACCTTTCCATCATGCGTCTATTGGATACATGTATGCGACTCCCCAAAGCACGTTGACGCGCACAACTCCCCCAGGCGCTCTCAAAGCCTTCCAAACAACAGTCCGATAAAGATATACAGCAACGTCAGCGGCGGCGTAAGCACGGCATACGACCAGCTGATTGTCTTGCTGATCAGGCGCTCAAACGCGTCTCCCGATGCGGCCTGGGTGATTTGCGCCAGTGTCAACGCAGGTGGGGAAGAGACGATCAGCGTTGCGGCGAGCTTGGCGGACAACAAAAGGTGGATCAGTATTTCTGATCATGGACGGCGGGGGCGGAAGGGAACTCACGATAAACACGGGATCCTCCGCCGCGCGGAAGAGGTCGTATTTCGCGAGCGCGGCGAGGAGCGGCATGAACAGAAGCGGGGTAACGATCATGCGGCTCGTGACGGCGACGAACACGGCCCGGTTCTCGCCCGGTCGAGATTTGGATGGGGCGGTGGTTGCGACGGCGACGGGTTTGGATGCCTGACGAGGCGTTTCTTTGTGCGAGCCAAAGCCGATGGCATTTTTGATTTTCTGGAATGTGCTCGGCGGCTGAGGTTCCGAAGCCGGGGGAGGCGGGCTGTAGAAGAATGCACCGAGGACGACCAACGTGAGCGGGACTGTGGTCGCTCGAGAGTCTCAGCGCCGCTTCTCAACTTGCCGTACGAGTTTTGATTAAAAACTCACTGCTGCACTGTCCGGCACTCGTGATCGCCTGCGTCAGCGGCTTTGTCTTGACAAGCGTCGCCTGCAACGGTGGAATCATGGCAACGATAATCGAAATACACGCGCTCCACATGGGCACCGTCATGAACTGATTCACCGCTCGCGCGGCATGAACAAGCTTGTGTCGTGTGCGGTGCAAGAACGCTTGCATCCGCGTCGAGGACGGTACGGCAAATTGTCGACGGCGGGTAAAAGGGAGACCCTTTTTTGGATGCAATGTGCGTCATTAGCGCCGATGGCAAAACGAAACACAGCCAATGGACGAGGACATACCCATTCCTCATCCTCTTCATCACTACTACTCTCCTCATCCTCCTCCTCCTGATCACTCAACGTCTCGGGCTCCGTCCTCAACGGCTCAGGCAAGCCCAAGAAATCCCTCCCGCTCTCTGTCCGACTGGGCGCACGCGGTCGACGGCCCGTGAGCGTGCTCGATCGGCGAGGGGAAGCCGACGATCTTCGACGCATCGAGGACAGACGTCGTGACGCGGGAGTCGGGACGGTCGTTGCCGCGTGCGGGTGAGGATGCAGATGCGGCTGCGGCTGCGAAAAGGGGAACTCGGCGCCCGTGGTGAGCGCCGGTGGACTCGCGACAAAGCCCGTCGGGGACGCGCTCGTCGTTTCATCGTGCGGTGTCGTCCATGCCGCGGTTGCTTCGTCGACGCTTACGCGACCGGAGCGCTTGACGTCTTCGGCGGCACCTTGGCGCATCTGCTGTGCAGAGGAGAAGAGCGGGTCTGTTTCCCGTGCGGCCGGGTGGGTGTCCATCGGTGCGGGTTCATGCGTGAGTGGAGGTTGGGTCTCGGCGATGGATTCCACGGTAGGTACTTCGTCGTCGGCAGAGGATAAAAGTTTGACGCCCCATGACCATCGAAGCTGAATTTCTCCTTTAGCTTGGTTCCGAGCAAGAGACAAACGGACGTACCATCATGCCCAATGTGGAATAGAGGACCAAGTACGTCAACGCGCGTCCGAGCATGGCATCCTTGTGATCATCTTTCCCCCACTTTAGATGCGGCACCTCGATCACGAGCGACTATCGGAACCCGCGCGCGTGTTCGGTTAGCCTGAATTTCTCGGTAGGGGACAAGCAAGACGACCGAAAAGACCCACCTGAATCAACGCGATCGGCAACGAGTTGCTGTTCTGGAACATGGAAGCACACATGGCGAACGCTCTATCCCGTCCAGTCAGTACTGGCGACAGGTCTCCAAAGTCATGGGGACGTACCGCTGAGAACGAGAGAGCCGGAACGCGGTACCCATGAGGAATGCGACGAGGGCAGAGACGCCGGTGATGAGAACAAAGCTGTGTAGGTAGACGTGTCAGTCGCGTGTGATGGAGTCGCAAGTATGGGGATCTGCTGGAGGGTATCGAGATCTCGAAAGAGAAATGCGACGTTTTGGTTCTGCCCTCGTCCGTCCTGTCCGTAGGCGTGAAATTTGACAGGGCCACGACGTTCATGTCCCAACTGTATTCCGCCCACTGAGAACAGAACCGTCTATCGTTCCCACTCCGCCTTTCCATCCCACGATTAGCCCATTTCTCCTTCGTCCCCCCCCCCAACACTCAACGTATCCCAAGCCCGGCACATCAAAGGGACCGAGCGCCGCAGGAAGAAAAGGAGGAGGTCCCGCACTCACCCGAGCGGAATGACCCACATCTCGCGCAACTTTTCGGGCGTCAGTGAAAAGGCGACTTTACTCCCGAGCAACGCGGGCGTGGCGAATGAGACGTCTGATTTTTTCGGGGCAAGGACGAGAAGGTTAGCGGTTTGGGATCCCGGTTGGAAAAGTGGGAAGCGAGGGGAAGAGTGAAAGGGAGGGGAGGAAGCCAAGACGTACTGAGCACGTTTACTTTTCGCTGTGTCTGTTTATCGAGGACACCCGTACTTGCGAGGATGTACCCGACGACACAGAGGATGAATACCTCGATGATTGACTGGTGGACATTCCGTTGTCAGTATTGTCTTGTGGATCTCGGTATTCGGGAGGGAGCAAGGGAGGGAGGGAGGGAACGAGCCGTACCTCTGCAACGGTCCATAGTAGCGTCCTCACTTTTTGGCGGGAAAAGGAATCAGCGTGCGTGCGTGCGTGCGTGCGTGCGATGGATGCATGGGGGCAAGAGGCGCATACCGGGGAGACTTGATGGATCGCCCTGAGCGAAGAACTGATCCGTGATGATGCCCATTGTTGCCTTGCGTCTCGATGAGAGCAGGAGACCAAGGCACTGCCATCATTGCCCCACCTTTGAGTGTCTCGCCCGGCGGGATGCTCGAGCGAGGGCGATGACGAAAATGCGGATGCAAATGACAGCAGGCGCCCGCAGAGGGAGAGTGGCGCGGTGCATGAAAGGGGGGTGGATGCCGTAGAGTGGTGGATGCCAGGGGGAGGGTGCGGGAGGAGACGTCATTCACAGTCTGGTGGGAGTGTACTGGTAGATGTGCAGGGCTCTCTGCCCGTTTGTCAGATGCAAAACTTGCCCGGAATAACAACCGCAGTCAACCGAGGCACCAGGATCTTGCGACCGAGTCTACCAATCGCGAAAAGGTCAAGAGATGGTGTTCCTCTATCGCCTCATCGGCGATAAGCTTATACTCGGGGATTCGACATCGCTATACTCCACTCTTATTGATGATACGAGAGTGGCTGCCGTCAAACGTTGATGCATGATCTGTGGCTATGAACAACAATGCGCGCGACAGGTGCGCGTTTCGATGCATGAATGCTGATACGGGTCCAACAGCTGGAGATACCACTCGAGCGGTCCATAGACATACTACATGGTCCTCTGCTGTCGTCTTGATATCCTTGGCGACTCGTCTCGGACCAGCACTCGAGGGCATATCTCGCTGCCCCCCGACGATCTATCGGTAGCGACACGGACCGGCGGCCGACCTTGACGTTAGCGCGGCGCAGTCCATCCCCTCGGCCAAGATGATATCACCTCTTTCCCCCTCATCGTCCCTCCTCCCTCCCCCCCACCATATTCCCTTGTCCACCATCCACGCACCGTCATGTCCCTTACAACACACTCACATCCGCACCCGCACCCTCAACCCCGCCAACACACAACCCACCGTACGGGACCCCCGCGCCGCAAATCCGGGCTCAACCTACACCGTACATCCTCCCACGGCGGCATCCACGCAACGGCTTCCGCGTTGGCGCTGACGACGAATCAGAATCAGAGTCAGGTCGTGCCGCGGATGGAACGACAGGATAGTGGCGCGAGTAAGGCGAGTGATGAGGTGAGCGTGACGAGTGCGCCGGGGACGGGCGCGGCGGCGGGGAGGACGAGGGGGAAGCATGTGCATGGGATGCATCATGTTGCCAGGCCCGGCGGGGTGGGTCCGCGTAGGAAGAGTCAGGTGCATATTGGGGATCATGCGGTGAGTTTCTTTTTTTCTTTTTTCTTTTTCCGCATTTGCATGAGGGATCAAGGCTGATGGAGTCGTAGCGCCGCGGATCGAGGAATTCACGGAGCGATACAAACCTGAGTAGACTTGGACTTACGTCCCTCGCGCGAGCGAACTCGCGCACGCATCTCGCCAAGGGGGAACCCGAACCCGAGGTCGAGGCGGAAGCCGAGGAGGAAGAATGGGAAGAGGCGCCTGGTGTCGAGGCAAGAGGCGCAGGAAGCAGTGATGATAACGATGAGGACGATGATGAGGAAGAGGATGGTGACGAGTTGATTATTCCGATAAAGAAGAAGCCGACCCCGCGCGCCAAGGATCTACCCTCCAAGGGTTTCGCCCCCGCCGTCGTTGCTTCGCCCGAACAACACGTTATCCAACGGACGACCCCGGCTCCGCGCACAGAGACACTCGCTCCGGCGCCGGCACCTCCGACGCCCCGGCAACCGAGTCCCGCACCCTCGGACGCCGGGACCTTGATCGCGACCCCTACCAAATCACATACGGCGCCGGCCCCGTCGGGACGACACATCCGGACGCGTAACAGCCACACAAGTCTCCAGTCTCTGACGGCCGGATCACTGCGTTCCTTTTTGACGGGCCCACATCATCCGTTGAGTAGTCCGAAACCGGGAAAGAGGCGGGAAGGTACAGCGCCGCCGGTTGTCAGTGGAGAGACGGCACGTGGGGCTTGGGCGGGGCCGGCGGTGGAGGGTATGCCGACGCCGACGAGGACGACGGCTGAAAGGCCTCCTGCCGCAGCGGCGTCTTCCCTGCGCAAGGCTTCTTTTACCGGATCGCCCAGTGGAGGCGACGTATCCGGTCTTCCCCCGCCTGGACGTCTATCCGCACATAGCGTTGCGCAACGTGCGGCCCTCCTGCCGACGATGAGCTCCCGTCCTTCATCGGCCGGTGCTGCCGATGCGACACGTCAACAGATGGAAAGGGAAAGCGTCAACCTCGTTTCCCGATTCGTGACGCTTCCTTCATCGACGTCAGCGCAGGGCACACAGGGCATCTTCCCCGAAAGCCCCTTCGCCGGCGCGCATGCAAGCCTCGTTCGCACACTTATGGAAGAAGGCGCTCAACTCCTCCCGCTCGACAACCCGACGAATCCTTCCCTCCGGCGCACCGAAACATCCCGCGCCGCCACTCCCAAACCACCACGCGCGACGGGCGGCGCTGCACCGCCGTATGGCGCAGGACAGGCACCGCAGGGGATGGAATGGGTCGCTGGGCTGACGCCGTTTGAGATGAGCGTGCAAAGGTGTTTGGCGCAGAGGAAGGGGGCGGTGCGGCTTGCAACGGGGAGGGCGTTGGGGCCGTTGGGTGCGTAGGCAGGGGAATGAACTGGATGCGTTGTATATGGCTTGCAGGATATGGTATGGACATGATAAGCTGCGAATGAGGACGCTGATGGGTCTAGAGCGGGGCCTGGTGGTCAGGCGGGGGTTTTTGGGAGAAGCGCGATATGAAAGCGAGATTCGACTTAGAGCGAGGTCCAAAGTCCTCAAGGGGTCATGTCTGTTTGTAAGGCGCAGATGAAAACTGCCCAAAAGGGCCATCACGATTCTCGCGATGAGCTCTGCCGTATGCCCTTTTTTCAGGTGATGCTGAGCATTTCAGCGGAATGCTCCGTGCAATCAGCCAAAATGTTTTTGAAGGATCCTAGCCTGCTTGCAGCTTGTAAAGCCGCTTGCAATCTTCATGCCCTCATGCGGCTTCTAGTTCACGCCTGTGGGTCGCGGTCGATGCCTTATTCTGATGCTTGCAAGACTATGTGAGATCGACATATATAGCCGGGCTTTTGACCGCGACAGGAAACAGAGCGCATTGAGCTCCAAGAGCTGGTTCCATCTGTTTGCGCAGAGGAAAGGAACGGGATCATTCTATCCCGACAGCAGCGCTTGCGGTACTGCAGCCGACTCGTTGCTCTGACGTTTCCTGCAACCAGATCCTTCAGGTTCAAGAGGCACCGCACGGTCGATAAAAGTGGGGACAACATGTGAAGCGCAGCCAATGAGCGTGACCCGTGTTCTGTGTCCAAATCTCAATTTATCTTTGATCTCATGCGATTTAGAAACGCCATACAGTTGTGTCATCGTCTTGCAATTTCCTAAACCGTCATATCCTCGACCGACAATCCCCTGCTGGTCCACATGATCTCTGAATGCAGATCGTCCTGGCAGGATTCTTTGCCGTACCTAGAAAACTTGCCGTCGTTCTGCACAATGGCGGAATCCTATTCTCAGAGTGTCAGACAGGCAGTTGCACGTGGTGTTTTGGCGCACTCACCAGACCGAGCGAGACTTTGATTGATGGAGCCGGAGGCGTGTACTTTTCCAGCTCCTCCTGTACCGGCACCTTGGCATCCTGCCACTTGAGCTGCTCAATATCCATTTTGCGACGCAATTTGACCGGCTTCTCCGCCTCGATTAGCCTGGCAATGTTCCGGACCGCAAGACGCGACTGAGCCCATGCAGTGTGACCTGCTTGCAGCGCTCCAAAGGCGTCGGCTGTGTCCCCGACGACGAAGATGTTCTCGTCTACAAGTTGAATCTCGCTTTCGTCGCTGTCGGGTCGGGGCTTCTTGGCGATCTGGAGGAAGCGGTTGACAGTGACGGACCCGTTGTTGGCGTTGATGGATTCCGGGTAAAGTGCAGCAAGGAGTTGCGAATTTGGCTTCTGACCGGTGCAGAAGAGCTGGACCACGGTGTTAGCCAAGCACAAGACTGGAAGTCTGAAAAAAGCTTACAACTAGTTCGGCCTCAAACTCCCTTCCGTCCGTCGTCCTGATGACTCTCTCCACGCCATGATCCGCTTCGCGACTCGCCAGATGCGACATATCGACACGTGCGCCAAGAACCACGTCAATCTCTAGCTCCTTGAGCTTCTCCATCGCACCATCATGCATATAGGTCTCGAATCGGTTCAAAAGATGCTGTCGAGAGTGGATCAGGGTAATCTTCTTGGCACCCGTGCCGTGGATCGCTGCGATATCTGTCGCGAATTCTATGAGCAGCAGCTGTCAGTATCGTTTCACGAGTATCGCGCACCGTGACTCACGGACTCCCAGTGCGCCACCCCCGATCACGGCGATACTCTTGGCCTTTTCGATGCGTTGCTGAGCCGCCTGCAACCACGCTCGCCCTCGCTCCTTGCTCCCCTGGCAGCTAGCCGGTACATCGCTAAAGATTTATAGGTTAGCGCGAAGGATCCGCATGTTGACCACTAGCACTTACATCTTGATATCGGTGTCGTGGTCTACCGTACTCCAAATGTTGATGGGTGCCGGAAGGTGAGATCCAAGTGCATATATCATGTAGTCGTAGTGAAGCGTCCTCTCCGCTCTTTCCGACTCCTCCCAGCTAAGCTCTTTGCAACATGCAGCGCCCATCCCGCAGTCGTCTTCCAATTGGGCGAGAACTTCAACCGGAGGCGTGGCGGGAACGACGGGTTTGCCTTGATCGCTCAGAGGAACGTACTTGAGTGAGCGTTTACCAATTTCGGTGACGCAGCCGTGAATCATCTGGTGCCTCTTGCTGTCTTCAAGTTGTTCCGGTGTAAGGCCTTCCGGCTGGAAGATGGTTGTATAGGGAATGAAAACTTTGTGTTCAAGATTCTTGATGACGGCCATTCGAGGAAAGGCATACAGATCTTTCCATTCGCCGTCAGCAATTGTCCCATATCAAGGTATCGAAGCCTCTCACGGTTTGCATGGGTGTTTCGTTCGATGACGACCACCCGCCAGTTTCTAGGCAGAAGCGTCGAGAGGGACTGGGCGCCGGTGTACCCAGCATATGAGGCACCCAAGACAACTACGGTACGCATGTCTTCGATGGCGAGATGATCTGATGAAGCGATGCTGGGCATTCTAGAAAAGTGGATTCACGCCGTCGAGGGTTCCCGTGAGGTCCAGTGGAAGTAGCTATCGCGTCTGAAAAGCCTCTTGGGGACTATGGGCGAAGAGTATGCATGTATATATATATATGGAGCAAGGAGCTGGGCAAGGTAGCTGGCAAAAGTCGGACATCTTCGCCCGAACCACATAGCCGACACGGTGCGAAGACGAAGCGAGTGGATCATGCAGGGTTATTCCTTCTCCCTTCGGAGAAAGTTGCAAGCGCGAAAAGGAGCTCGCCGGGATTGCCCTTCCTTATCTGATTCGATAACAATTCTCTTTCTGTGACCCACCTCGGGAAAACCGGGGAGGCTTGTTCCTGTAAGCCGCCAAGCAAACGAGCGGAGGCAGCTGGAGCGTGACGTGTATTTACGTCGCTACAATTGTTCTGCCTTTACACTTCTTGAGTCAAAGCTCCAGTGCTCAAAGTACGGTCCCGATTATGCGAGTCATTCACACAGTATATAGCATTGACATGCAAACCAAAAACATCCCTGGCCGATCTGTTCAACGTTTTAGAGCCAGAGGCTCAACGAATGGCACACGGAGCTTATTCTCCATGCATAACAGCGCGCATACCAATAATACCATTTCTTGCCCGTCGAGCACCGGATGGGTTCGTAAAAGCTGTCTGTAATGGCTTTGAATCTGACCTCCTGTGCAATTGATGACGAGACTCCACTCAACCTCACAGGCGGCCCACGATGTATTCTGCCTTTGCCAGGGCCCTGCCTATCTTTCTCGCATTGCTCCAGCGGGATCGGGTTTATGTATACAGGGCTCGCCGACTGGTTGGTATTGTTCATTACAGCGATGCTTAACTCGGATTGGTCCGAGAGTTATTCTTGCCTTACTCGATTCTTCTACAATGAAGAGAAAGCTGGATTGATGAATCGCCTGTGAAATCGCCCTCGGAAAGTGCTTTCGAGGGACGGCAACGCCTCACCAAATAGCGTCTGTGTGTGACGCAATATGTGATAGACGTCGAGATTGCACCCTTGGAGGAGATGCTGAGGAGGTTCGCAGATCTCGTTCTTCAATAATGAATGGGGATGAAGGGGGTCTCCAAGAAATACTTGACACAATGGGTTATGCATTAGACAATATTTCTAGTCGATCGCATGCTATAAATAATCTGATCAGCTTGAAATACGGTGAATACATAGCTGACTTCACCGAATTCCGTAATCGCACAGATGACTCTTCGCAGCACTGTTTCGGCATTGTGTATCGGACTCGGACAGGCTTTGAGACGGCTGTGCAAGTCTCGTGCACGACCGACACCGCTTCGGAGACAGCATCAGCGGAGGGTGCATTAGGGGTCAGCGACGCCAACGAGCGGATCGCTGAACGCGTCGTCGGCTCAACTGTGCACACTCCCGCTCGACTACACCGCCGGTTTGCTGCCGATGCCGTTTTCGG
The DNA here is from genome assembly GCA_013423385.1 of Naganishia liquefaciens. Taxonomy (NCBI): domain Eukaryota; kingdom Fungi; phylum Basidiomycota; class Tremellomycetes; order Filobasidiales; family Filobasidiaceae; genus Naganishia; species Naganishia liquefaciens. Next base: position 111,081 of record BLZA01000057.1, on the reverse strand, counting down.
ATTCCCAGACTGCGACAATAACAACGTAATCATCTTTTTTGCTATGTCGACGGCAAGTCGCGGATTGTCATCTGTCGATAGTTCGTAGCGTTTGGAGTCGGCTTATTATAATAATCAAGCTCAGGCGGAAAGAATCCGCGAAATTCGCTATCGCCGTGTGCCGATTGACGAAGTTGACTTGAAAACAGAACTATGCCCGCCTCAACTTCCCTGTCCGCGATTGCCCTCATCGCTGCCAGTGTGCTGAACGCTGCCCCTGCGACGGCCCTTGGATCTACGTACGACCTGATCAAGACGTACCAAGGCGATACCTTCTTCAACGATTGGACCTATTAGTAGGTACCACTGCATCAAAGTCTCGAATAGCGACTGACCGCTTTTCCTCAGCGGCCACTACGATAATCTGACGAATGGTGACACCATTTGGGTCAACCGCACAGTCGGAGACGCAGATCCAAAGTTGACGTATATCAACTCTGGTGGAAACGCCATTGTCAAAGTGGACAATACTTGTGGGCATGTCATACACTGGTCCGGATTCGCGCTGACGGTTTTTGTCTCCAGCGACTGTGGAATACAACTATAAGCGGAATTCAGTCCGTTTGACATCCAACGATGCATTCGAGATCGGTAGCGTTTGGGTTATGGATGCTTTGCATCTACCATATGGTTGCAGTAAGTTTTCTTCCCGATAATCTGTCTTCACAGCTGATTCTTTCTCTCAGGTGTCTGGCCTGCATTGTAGGTTGCGACGCTCGCTCAAGGATAAATTCTGACGTTTGTAAAGCTGGAGTACAGGTGTAGGAGCCACGTGGCCAGCGACAGGCGAAATCGACACATTCGAAGGTGTCAACAACCAGGCCGGCAATCAGATGGCTTTGCATAGTGACGAAGGGTGAGCTATTCCTGTTTTGCCTCCGTTCAGTCACTCACTTCTCGTAGTTGTACACTTGTAAAGGACTCTGCCACACCTTTCACCGGAACAGCAAATTATACGAATTGCTATGTCGAGGCAAACTCGAACTCGGGATGCACGATTATCGACGGCAACTCTACGAGTTATGGTGAAGACTTTGCAAAGGCTGGAGGTGGTGTTTGGGTTACCGAATTTGCCAAAGACGGGATTTCGTGAGTGTTTTCCCATATTGCGAGAGTCACATACTGATTGCCGCTTTCGACAGTATCTGGTTCTACTCGGTATGAAAATTTGAGTCCGTTCTTGGATAGTATCTAATCCCTTGTTGCAGCGACCTGATGTACCGAGCGCTGTGACAAATGCGAACTCATCCATCGACACGACTCAGCTCGGCGAGAGGACAGCGTTCTGGTCGCCACAGGGTTGTGACATTGCCTCGTACTTTACGCCTCAAGAATTGATCATTGATATCACCCTCTGCGGAGACTGGGCTGGACAAGCGTCAACCCTCGCTTCAACCGGTTGCCCGGCTCTAGTCTCACCGGCCACATGCTACACGACATACGTCTTGACTTCAAGCAACTACGACAATGCATACTTCGAGATCGACTACATCAAAGTCTACTCAACCTCGTCTGCTACCAATGCCTCTGCTGTTTCTGCGACCGCGACGGGGACACACGCAACAAGCACCTCAAAGGCGACTGAGACATCCACTTCGGCCACGAGCGGAGCTGGCAGGCAAGTATCGCAAGGCTGGCTCTGCGGTTTGGCTATCATCGGTGCACTTGCATTTGCTCTGCTATAGATTCGGCTTGCCATAGAATATAGAGTATAGAATAGGACTACCACAATGTATAGAAATACAAGCACTGCATACAAGACGATGGAGACATCCTAAATTCCCGATTATCTAATGGCTAACGTATGTATCCACCAACTCCCATCCAGAATCTGGACGCTGCTTCATGGTCTGGAGCACGTCTCTGTACTTGTCCCACCACCACCGATGCACCTCGGCATGCTCGGTTCCCGTCATTGGCCATGATGCATTCGGCCCGGGCACCACATCCCACGGTTTATCGAGGCTGCAATAGCCCACATCAGTCCCCGATGTGGAGCAAGTCCCAAGAACAACTTACATATAATGTATATTCTTGACCGAATCATCGTTCCACAGCGATTTATGTACGGTCCGCAGCGTCTTGAGAGCATTATACACATACGGCAAGGGCAACCATTTACCGGCAAAGATGGCAGCAAGAGCGTCTTGGTCGGGGAATCGGTACCCTGGTATCTCCGGCGAGGTATGAATAAAGTCGACGATATGATCCATCATATCCAGTGATGGTGAGAGGACCACCAGACCCGAATTGAGTAGTTGATGGGTTCGAGGGGACGAGGCGGTGATAGGAATGGCTTGATGCGATCCTTCGGGGTGGGATAATGGTGTGAATGCACAATTTTCTGGCGTCCTGCGTCGGGAAAAGATTGTTACTGAGGGCTCTTGGCTGGGGAAGGGGCGAGCTTACCAATCTGCAGGGTAATGCGCAAAGCGTCGTGGGTTACATGTACATGCGTGACAGGCCGCGATGTAGTCTTTACCGGGCATCGGCATGGTCATTAGTTCATCCATATTTTGGAATACGAGCATATCGGCATCCACGAGCACGACACGCTGTGGCGTCGTCAGTACGATTTGGCATGGTTGAAGTATTTCGCGACTCACGTCAAAGTTCACCATTTCGAATACCCGCAATTTCGTCCAGGTATCCCTGAAGCGATGATCGTTTTCGACGAGAGAGTGGCGCTCGGGTGTTGGGTAAATGGTCTCGACGTCAACGATGGGTATACTAGCGGAGTTCAAAACGTCGCGGCAGTCCTGCGGCAGGTCGACGGTGGCCATGACGATGAGTGGGTATTTGGATCCCACGGCCTTTAGCGTTGCATCCAGAACCATGACACCTGCGGACCATACGTCAGACTGGGATTACTGGCATGGAACAGTTGTCGAGCTTACCCTGTAGATAGCTCGCCTTGGTGAGTAGGGTCGCCCAGCACCCTGTGTGCAGCGGATTCGGACCTCGCGTCATGACGGCAGATGATCTTCGAGTTCCGTACGAGACAGATGTGAGGTTTGCCGAAGACTGCAAATGATTTGAGGTCGTGTCCTCGTGAAGGGTAGACGGTGCTAAGAGATCCACTGCCATCTCGAAACCTTTTCACGTTTTCATGTGGGCTAGAGATGTTGAACTGCTCTTTCTTGGCCTAACGGGCCGCACGAACGTCGGCGGGATAAACTAATAGTGTATGTGCGGAGGTATAGTAGGCATCATGTGAGGCCGTGGAGACCCCTCAGCTGAAAGCGTGTCTCCCCCGATGTTTACCAATCAAGAGGTCGAATACCGGCCGATGCGATGCGATGCGATGCGATCTGAGGGCTGATTATGAGCATATTCGCCCGTTCAATGGCCTGGGCGTGCGGCGGATGCGATCGGTCTCCGGTCTAATTTTCCTTCGCTTCGTTCGCTTCTCACCGCTTGTCTCAGCGATGTCGTGCCCGAGTTAGTTAGTCACCCAGATGAGCTGCCGCAGCTGCCACCACCCATGTACCACAGCTGCACAGACGGAGCTGCGCATAGACATTTGGTCCGTTTGTCATGTAGTTTGCGGTTTGTGGGCCCAGAAAGCTGCTCTCAAAGTGTTCACGCACATGCCAGAAGGGCTCAAGCTGGAGAGCTTGCAGTTTCAAGCAGGCTGAGCAAGCTCGCTGCTTATCGCGCGGAGATTTGCAAAGGGTTGTAATGGCTGTTGTAAAGCCTTCCGAGCAGGAACTCGCAAGAACAAAGAGTGCGAAGCTGACTGTGCCAGTCCATCTTTCAATTGAATCTATATTGTGTGTGGTTTCTGCGTCATCTATAGCGTCGTAGCTCAGTCGGAAGAGCGCTGGGCCCATATGAAATTTCCAACTTTGGTCACCCAGAGGTCACTGGATCGAGACCAGTCGACGCTACAACTTTTGCTTTTTTGCTCGAGGATTTTTGGGAACGCCCACTCTCTCTTTATTTCTTCATCGTTTTTCCTAAGTGTCAACGGCCAAATAACATGTTAACACTCAATCTCAAAGTCACATCGCAAACAGGCCCGATCGCAAACCGATACAACATCCCTATGCCTTCGTTTTTCTCCTCTTGACAAACGAATTCATGGGCCCAGTGTCAGCCTTGCGCTTCGAACCGTTTCGGGCGACCTTCGCTTCATCATCTTCCTCCTCGGTGCCCATGACTTCCCTAAACTTCCGCTTCAAAATTTCTTCGGCAGACCCATCTAAGACTTCCGAAGCATCTCCGTGCAGTCCTTCCTCATACGCAACCTTTAACCTAGCAATGCACCGTTCCTTCTCGTGCTTCTCGTCCAGCATGGGAAGGGGGTAGTCTTTGCCGATGATGCACTTTGCTTTTTCTTGCACTGCGAGTGGGGCGAGGTGCGGGGAATAGATGAACTATCGACCCATTTTAGTATCGTCCGTAGCTGGTGTAGTAGAGACATACCTTGTCGGGAAAGTTCTTGAGCTCTGGACCTGATGACCGTCTTCCTGTCAGTGCGGCCAAGAGTTGATTACAGCTACTCACAGTATTTTCGCACCAATGCGCCCGTCTTGTCAGTCTTTTGCGGCCAAGAAACCAGACCGTAGACCCGGACTGACTTTGTGTCAGCAAAGACTATCGAATGTGTCGTCGTACATACAGTATTGCGAGAAAAAGGCAGAACAAGATAGCCACATCCAGTTTCCGGGATTAGATGCTAGGTCGATTCGTCAGGATTGGAAACGGACAGCTTGAGGATACGACTCACCTGGATCCCAGTCGAGCAGATACTCTATTAAAACCTTTAGCTCAATCCCACAGGAGCACATTCTTCTGGACATACCGTCAAAGACCTCCGTCCCACGTTCCCAAGAGATGTAACATTGTCCTCTAGTAAGAAAGCACGCGACCGAGTGACGGGCAAGATGGTGTATCCATCCCTCGTGTTTGACTGATAGGATGTCAGGTCAATGATTCCAGGGGTGTGAATATTGACTCACGTTGTCGCATGACGGCATCAATCCAGCTTCACCAGAATATGAGCAGCATTTCAATCATAGCCCAAATACACTTACGGGAACCCGGTCTGGCCTTCTTTCTATCCTCAAGGACATGTCAGCGACAATCCAATCTCTTTGAACAACGCGTACCCATTTGGTAAACTTCTGCTCATCCGCCTCTTTACCTCTCGGTCTCGGCACAATCATCTCACCCTTCTCGTCGTAGTGATTCATAAGCGCCCAATTCATGAATCTGCAGAAACTATCAGTGAGATCTATATATACCAGCAAAAGCACTCACCTTGACAGCGGATTCCCTCGTATTCTGTCGTAGTTGGGCGTCGCAAACTCTGCACAATAATACATTTCCCGAAATTCGAGCTTGGGCCAGAGTCAGCCCCCGCGGCTCCAGTTGGACCGTCGCTTACCTGTCCCAGCAGATTCTCCGGCTCTTTCGTGACCTTTTCACCCTTCTTCGGGACATACGAGTCAATCACTTCCTTCGCCCGCCAATAAAACTCGCGCACGCTCAGGCATCCAAACTTTAGATACGGACTGAGCTGCGTTGTACTCGGCTCCAATGACGTCGGTGCCGAGGCGGGCTTTGAGAATGTTGCGGTGCGGGATTTATCTGCAAGAAAGGCGTCGAGCCGGCGGAGCGCTTCGGTCTCACCTCCCGGGATCGAGGTCGTTGCTTCACCAAGACCAAGGGATAATAGTGTTGGCACGGCAAAATCGTGATCGGGCCCAGATATTGACGCTATGACAGTGTGATCTAAGCTCATGAAGCACCAAAACGACGCAGGGGCTCACCGAAACAGTCAAAGCGCTCCTTGTCCATGATATCGTGATTCACATTCTCACCCTCCAACCGAGCATACGGGCCGTCCATCGCACCCGGTTCCATCTTTTTCTCCGTTGCAGACGGTAGGTCTAGCGATCCAGGATCCGGAAGGCTCGTGATCGCAGGAAGCGGCTTGGGGACCTCTCCAACCTTGGCAGCCGCCTAGCGCTGATATTAGCCTTTTCTCACATGCCATCCAAGGGAGCTGACCTTTTTCCAGGCGACGAGCGTGGTTATGCATTTCCCATTGTTACCCTCTTTGATCACCCGTTCTGGGTCTAGGAGGTTATGTCCATCCTTGATGATGACCTTGATGTGAGGGGCATGTTGTTTGACAAGTGTATTGACGACGTGTTCGTCCCGCTGACGAGCTGCCGAAAAGACATGAGCGGAATTTCGGGTTTCTCTCCCGAGAAAATACCATAAGCAGCGGTGTCCTACAACGATTTTCAGCATGGACTCCCCCTCACGAACCCGCCGTCTCACCTTCTCAAACACCATATGCGTTATCCCCCAATCCTTCCATACGACTGGCAGAACCTTTTCAGGAGACCCACGTAAAACATGCAGTCTCTGCTTGTCATTCACCCTCTTGAGCCTATCCGAGACGTCCTGCATCGATTGAAGGAGGAACTGCCATCGGTTGACACCGACTTTGTGTTTCCAGACGTATCTTTGGAGGACTGGTCAGCGAAAGCCAAGCAGGCATGGTGAAAACTCACTGAGGATCAAAGCACCAGATCTATGAAGCTTCAATGAGGAGTCGTGATGGATAAGGGCTTACTTACTGGGTAAAATGCCTCGATCCCTGACTTTCCACCGAGGTCGAGAGCTGCCTGCAATGCCGGTGAATCATGCAAACGAAGATCGGTTCGGAACCAGTACAGCACACGGACGGGCGCCATTGTGGATTGTGCAATGTGGTATAGGTCTCGAGATGGACCAACAGTTGTCGACAGGCCCTTGACAACGTCTTCCAAGTCAAGCACGGCCGTTTCCCCACCTGCGTATTCTCAAAATCGAGATGACGACACCTACGACACGGAAGGAATCTCGAGGATCGACAGGGCAATCGGCTCGGTCCGGTCGATTTGCCGAAGGGGATCCGATATCTCCATTTCGAGCTAAATTGCGCTGTACTGCGATACTAGGGTTCATCGTTGAATCGATAGTGTTTCCGCGCGTAGGAGGTCATCCGTCAGTGTCCCGAGTCACCACGCTTCTGCATATCGCTGACAGACAGCCCTTCTACGCCATAGAAGCTGTCTATACATATCCCCTTTGGGGCCTGCGCAACCCGGTTCCGAAAGCTGTCTTTCGACTATGAATTTCGGAAATTGGGAGAGATGGGCGATTTCTGGACCTCATGAATGATCTGCCAGATTGTAGTTGAAGTCACTACCAGGCAATCTTCGCATTTGGCGTCGACTCGCTGCCAGGATGTTACCCTCGAAGAGCTCAATGAGGCTGCTGAACTCTTGAGTACGGTCAACAGCTCGGCCAATTATCGGCTTCCACTCAAACCCCGGCCTCAGCCGACGATAAGAAACCCGAAACTTTTTCGCGACTGTCACCGAGAGAGCGCGTCGCGGAAGCATTTTGTGGACGAGATTTGTGTTACGTTGGCCTTCACGACCTCTTATCTGCACACGAATGACCTAAAGGGCTTTGCCACCTCCTACCGCTCGTCAGCAGTGTCATTCGCTCGCTCGTCGTCCTTTTACGTTCGCTGCAACTATCGCTTGGGAGTTCTCAGCCAGCGAAGCCTACAAGGCACTCCTCGCCGACAAGCCGCCGATCAGACATCAAGAAACCGCATACCACACCGCCATTCTTCAAGACTCCTGCCATGCCATCCTCATACTGGCCCTTCCCAGCCTTCCCGCTCTCCCCTTTCTCTCGCACGGCGTCGCCAACACCCTCAACGACCCAAACAGCCCACGCGTATTTCCCCTTCTCCTCGCAAACTCCCGCACTCAGCACAACTGATTCACCGAGCCGAGATGTATCGCCCGTCACTCCGGCGCAAGAAATGGAATGGGAAGATGCGGATCTGTTGAGCGTCGATCGGGCATTGATGGATTTCGCGGCCGGGGAAGCGGACAGGGAGGAGGAGTGGATGAGGGAGGAGAGGGATGTGCGTGTCAAGGCGTTGTGGGTCCATCCGATAAAGGTGAGTCTTCGGGCGTTTGGAAGCGGGGTCGTCGCTGACGTTCGTGCAGAGTTGTCGAGGTGTTTCCGTGCAAAAGTCCGTCGTGACATCGCAAGGTCTTCAGGTACGCTTCTCGTTCTGAAGCAGTCGTAGACAAGCTGACCCCTGGATAGTATGACCGTCAATGGGCAATACGTGAAGTCGAGACATCTCAGATGTGTACCGCGAGAGAATATCCTTCTGTAAGCGATCTCGTATACATAGTATTACAGAACCTCATTCGTCCTCTCAGATGGTTTTGATCGAGCCCGAGATCGACGAAATAAATAACCTCCTTATCGTACGCTTCCCTGAAGCAACCGGTCTGCCAGGATTCGCCGTCAAGCTCAATGTCGATGAAAGCGAGATTCGAACATGGCAAAAGTAAGTTTCCTGTCAGCGAGCTTTCAGGTTCGTACTAAACAAGAGTATTTCAGAGTCGGCCCCACCATCATGCATAAGAAACCCCTACCTGCAGCTTTCGTACCCCCTCACGTCCCCTTCGTCGCCTCGGTCGACCCAAATCTCACCCCTTCAGCGCAACTATCGACCTACCTCTCCCGTCCAGTACAATTTATCCAGAAATCACCGTTCGAGGAGGATAAGAGGCCGCTCGTACCGCCGCCAGGGTCGCCGGATTGGCTAGTCGGTGGAGATGTCGAGTACGCAGAGAAGCGGGGTGCCGAGACTGGGTTTGCGGATGGGTATCCGGTGCTGTTGGCTAGCGAGGGTATGTCTCGCCGTTCGCGCTTTATGGAAAATAATGCTAAACCATTCAAAATGTAGAGTCATTCAGAGATATTCAGGCCTCTCTGGAGGCATCACTGAATCCGAGAGGCGACTCGCTCTTCGCCAATATCGGTCCGACTTTCAACAAACCGGTCTGGCAGAAGAAGAAACTCGATCTCCGCAGATTCAGAGCGAATGTCATCGTTGGCTCGGGCCCTACTTCGTCTGACCGTGTGCAAGCGTGGGAAGAGGAGACGTGGCGCGATGTCGAGTTCTGGGGACAGGCGGAAGAGGATCAGGTGCAGGTTGTTGAGGGTGAGGATGATGTGACGATGAATACGGACAAGGCACAACAGGTGGGAAGATTTGTGAGAAGAGGCGGAATGGTCTGCGTTTCTCGCTGTGGAAGGTGTCAGGTATGTCTTTCTCGGTATATCTTTATCGATGGAATCGCTGACGGCGAGTGCAGTTGCCGAATGTGGATCCCGATAATGCTGAAGCGGATAAAGCCGTGCCTTACAAGATCATCGCAAAGTACCGCCGCGTGGACCCTGCTGTGAGTCTTTGGATACCCTCTATGTCGTGTCGTGCGTCTTGAGCTGATGAAGTGGTTGACTGATAGCAAAAATTCACGCCAATCTTTGGTGTTAATGCCGTTCCACGGGAGGAACGCTCCCTCGTCTGTGTCGGTGACCGTGTACGTGTGACGGGCAAGAATACCTGGCAAGTCATCGAGAGGTCTTGAGGCGCATCGATAGTCTAGTTGTACATGGGTTTACGTTTTCGAGGATCAGGATCGGCTACGGCTGATGCTTCGTAATTAAAGGTGAATGCGACTCAGTCGCGCTGTATTGTTGGGCGCACCTGGAGAAGCAAAGTGCGCGTTAACATGCGAATTCCCCGTGCATGTGATTGTTATTGCTTGATGTAGTTTTGTCATCCAGCAAGGTGTCCATCATGGAGTCCTTGGTGGAAGAGAGAGGACGAAACCCTTCAATACGAGTAGACGGTCGACGAGTTCGGTCCGGATGATTGGAATCGACGAGGCAACGGAACAAGAACATTGAGGCTGCTGAAAGCGGTAAGTCTTTCAGCTTTTGATGATGGGAACAAGTATCTACGCTGGGACTGACATGCTTGTACTAGCTTCACAAGAACTTCCAATAGCAAACCGTCTTGATACTTGGAAGCCGCTAGGAGTCCGGATATACGCGTTCTTTTCTTGAATTTTGTGACGAAGAACGGACACAACGATCCACAGTCGCTCGATCTCGCTCGAGGACAGATACCACGGTACGGAAACAACGCAAAATCCGCAACAACGCCCGGGGGGCAGCTATGGAGCCAAATCTCGACGAGATGGCCGTTGCGGAGTCCCGACTTGCCGAGAACGAGCAACGATCAAGCGATGATCCGGATGCCTTGCAGCCATCTGGGATGGACATTGATCTCTTCCATGAAGACGAGGACGGTCTGATGAGGAGCAAGACGGATGACGAGCGGGACGCGAGTATGGAAATGATGGTTGAGGAATCTGTGACGGTGATTGAAAGCGTAGAAGAAACAACTCCTGCTACGCCCATCAATATTCCGGCAATCCTTCAGCCTTCGACAGCGGAACCGGAAAACACCGGCGCGTCAGTGATTGATCTGGTTCCTCAGACTTCAGAGATCCGGTCGACTGTCCCAATGGGGACCTCGGAACCTTCAGATGTTTCACCTGGGGCGCGGGCAGATCCGCTTTCGGCAATTCCAGGATTGATACAGGAGGCTCAGCAGGAGCGGGTGCCTCGGGATCCGACAGTGGAAAGCACGATGATCGTCGCTTCAAGTGCGTCAATCATCGTTGAAACCGTGAATAAACCCGCACCACGAATTCAGGCTTTGCCAGTCCCGCCGCAATCTATTCATTGGGCACCGGCGCAACCTAAGCCTACTCGTCGCCCAGGTCCAACACCATCGTCACTCGCAGCGCTTAGCGTTTCTCCAGCAGCGTCACCCTCGATGCCTCTTGCTCCACCACCCTCGCGACCGGTGGCAGCCAAGTCGCCGGAGCCCGTCGAGGCTGTCTCGCCTAAGCACGCCGCGTCTGTAGTGCCGTTAGCGGCGAGTCTGAGCGCACTCTCGCCCCAGCTTGCGACGTTTGTTTCTCCGCCCCCGGTGCAGTCACAACCGGATCTACCGGCACCTCAGTTGTCAGTCGATTCCTCGGTCCAAGATCCCTCGGCTTCAGTGCCTGTACCGGAAACAGCTACCCCGGTCATTTCAGCACCGGTCCTCGGCTTGGATGCTCCAGTGCCAACGTCAGTGCGTTCCGCTTCGGAGCCAGTCATGAGTCCAGCAACGCCTAATCCCCCTGCTTCGCCAAAAGTCGCGAGCCCGTCTGCGACGGTTCCTCCTGTCTCAAATGCAATCGCAATTTCTTCTGTACCGGTCCCCACCTCCGCGGAAGCCGCTCATGCCGTGGAGGCTGTGAGTACGACAGAGCCAAATTCTCCCGTCGCTTCAGAATCGGTCCCGGTTCACGTTGCGTCGCCGCCTAAGGCTCCATCATCCGCAGTAACCGTTTCGTTTACCGGAACGATACCTGAGACAGTCTACCTTGACGGAGAGACGGACGACGCCGAAGGTGAATCAGATCTAGACTTGACCGCGGAAATGGGCGGCGGAGTGGATGCAGAAGAGGAATTCATGAATGGACCATCGGCAAGCACCTCGAAAGCAATTGACCCAGGCTTCACAGACTACCTTCAGCGAGCTTCCATCAAGTCTCGCGGACTTGGACGTGGAGCTGGAAGAGGTCGTGGCACAGCTACCCGTGGTACAGGCGCACGAAGCAGTGGGGCTGGGCGCACTTTAGGCAACGGCGAACGTCGACGAATCGTCGAAGTCGTGCTTCAAAAGCACAAACGTGGCAAGTTCCGGCCAACACCGAACGATGACGTAGCGGCGATGCTTCGTGCGCCTCTTGGACTCGCCGAGGGAGAGCCCGGGGATTCGGATCTGATATTTGGCCGTTCCCGAGCGAAATCTGCGGCTGCTGGGAGCAGAAACACGAGTATCTTACCGCCGCCTCCCGTTTTCGAATCAGCACTCCTGGAATCGTCAGAGCGGGATGCGCATGAGGAGGATGGAGAGGACGACCCGAGCGATCGAAGGCATTGGGATTATGACGCGGACGAAGGAGAACACGTAGCTGACTTGGAACCGCTTGTGCCGGCTGCTAGCGCGCAGCGGAGAAAGGTCGCGAAGGCGAAGCGTTCCGCACCAATAATCGCGGGAACGGTGCAAAAAGGTATGAAGCCATGAGTAGTTTCGGCTTCGAGCTCGTGTTGACGAAAGTTTCAGCGGCAGGTGCGACGGAAACAACTCAGGCTACTCTCAGCACGCAGCCTGCTTCCATAGCGAACGATCAGTTCACAGCTTCCGGTGCAACAGATATGCATGCCGATAATGACCTTGACGACGTCTTCCAACCAACGGCAGCGATTGCAGGCGAACCGTCTCCTTCGAAAGCAGAGAAAGATTTTACCATCGTGAACGATTCCAACGCAAAGACAGGCGAAAACGGCGCGACTTCTAACTCAGCAAAGGCTCGTAAGCGGCCAAAGAAGGCGGAACGAGAACTGAATGAGGCATTGCTCTTCCTGGCCAATTTTGGTGACGGCGGAGAAGCGCCTGGCCCAACCGCACCTGTTGAGCCTACACAGGAATCCGCCAAGGCTACCAAATCTCTAAAGAAGGCGCCCAAAAAAACGTCCGCCGAGGCGGCTGACCAAGACCAGGTCACAGAGCGTAATGCAGGACCGCAATCCGACGCTCTCGTCTTGGCGCCGCGCAAGAAGCTCAGAATTAAAGAGTCCTGGTTCGATCCCGACGAATTGCCGACGGCTATTCCCTATTCAATTCGATACTACCTCTCTCAACCGGAGGGGCAACCGATTGTTAGCTGGAGAGAGCCGGAAGCATCTGACGCGCTGAGCAATCTTCCCGAAGGAACTTTGTTCGAAGATGGCGCTCGGGTCAATCCGGCTGGCAAGGTCGACATACCGGAAGACAGGAGGGCGAATACTGCATGCGAGTTCTGCAAGTACAGGTGAGTTGATTCGTACGTGCTGACTTTCGATACTGATGCTTCTTAGCGTGACAAACTGCGACGGCTATGGCGATCGTGCATGTTCAACGTGTCTCAAAGCCAGACGACCTGTATGCCTGTACAAGCCATGGACAGTTGAGGAACTGAAGGAATATAAAGGCGATCTCGAGGCAGGCTTCAAGCGGAGTGAACAACCGGCAGACACAAATAGTCGAGACAGTCGCCGTCGGCAACGCGATGCTCCCCCTGCAGAGCTCGAGATGACCGCAGATGACGAAAAGGTTGTCCAATCAATGACTATGGCCAAACCTACAGAGCTGCGACCACCCCAGACCGAGGCTGCTGTACCTGCGCGGGAGAAAAGAGTCCACAAGGCCCGCAAGCCGAAGAAACCCCGTACCGGTGCTCACGAGTCACTTCTGAATGAAGGTTTGGCAGATGTTGCCGTAGACGCACTCGAGGTTGTCATCGATGTTCCGAAACAATTCCCCGCCAAGGACGCGGCAACCGAGGAAAAGGAAAAGCCTAGCAAAAAGCGAGGACCAAAGACTGCAAAACGCCCCAAGATCGTTGAGCCGGACGATCTTCAGGCTACGGCGGCAGCTGCTAAGGCTGTTCTTAGCAAACCTGTTCCCTCTAATGGCACGATTCGCCGACGAAAGATGCAGAAGCAAAACGATTGGTTCGATCCCGATCAACTCGCCCTTTCGGTTCCCGAGACCATTCGTTACTATCTATCCGAGACGGACGGTCAGCCCATCGTCACCTGGAGAGATCCGGAAGCCGCCGGACGAAAGAGCAAGTTGCCTTCGGGAACGCTATTTGCCAACGGCAATATGGTCAACGCCAAGGGTGAAGTCAAGGCTCCAGCCGATCGACGAGCGAATCATGCATGTGAAGCTTGTCGAGCCAGGTATGTGTTACGATAATGTAATGTTGCCTGCTGACCCCTTTCTAGCCAAAGCAAATGCGATGGATACGGTGATAGGCCCTGTTCGGCATGTATGAAGGCACGTCGGCCTACCTGTGTCTTTAAGCCCTGGTCAACAGCTCAGCAGCGGGCGCATCAAGCTGCATTGGAATACGGAACGACATCGAGACGTCGCGAAGTACATGGGGTGTCTCAAAAATTCCGCCAGGTCTCGCCAGCCGTCGCTGAAGGCGAATTATCTCAACGAGATCAAGCCATCATTCATTCCATGCTCACGGATGAATTTCCGCCCGAGGCCTTCGAAGACGCTCCGGAAGACAAGGCTCCTGTTTTGGCACAAGATATTGCGCCCGTGTCGTCCGTGGACGATCTCGATTTGGAGGTTCAGGTCGACGAAGGGATCGAAATGGCGCCGGTCAGCTCGGAGCAGGACGAAGATGAGCCGATGATGGACGCCCCCTGGCCTTCTCTGCATGATGCCGAGGCAAATTACTCTAGTCCAATCCAGCAATCTCCCGAGCCTCGGCTTCAGAATCCGCCTGTGGTGCAGCGCAAGCGCAAATACAACCGCAGCTTAAAGGATCGCGAGCCCGCACTAAGTCAGAAGAAGAAGAAGAAGACCAGCGAGCAACAGTTCATCGATACAGACGCTTGCTTCGACGGGCTGAAACCCGTTCGCTCGCTCAAAAAGATCGGCAGTGATTGGTTCGACCCGGACGCGTTGCCAGTATCCGTGCCTTACGGTGTTCGTTACTATTTGATGCCGGAAGACGGAACACCGGTTGTCAGCTCGTCGGCACCGGAAAAGCCCGGACGTAGGAGTTCGCGACCGCCCGGTACATTATTCGAAGACGGAAGCATCGTCAACCCCAATGGCAAGGTCGAGCGGCCAGAGACTCGACGAGCAAACGCTGCTTGTCAGCTGTGTCGCCTAAAGTAAGTCTTCAGCGCTGCTTCCTGAGTTTCACTAAATGTGATGTAGTGCTACCAAATGCGACGGCTACGGTGACCGCCCATGCTCGGCTTGCCAGAAGCAGCGCCGACCAGTCTGCGTTTACGAGCCCTGGACCAATCCAGATCAAGCACAAGAACAGCGAGACGTCGAAGTCGGTTTCAGCTCCCTTGCCCCTTCTACCTCGCGGGGATCCAGGCGACATGTCCAGCTTCCGGGCTACCTGCAGACGGACATGCATGATCGAGCGATTCTTCAGTCGATGTTGCTGGGAGAAGATGTCGACGATCGAATGTCCCAGGCAGAGATGGAATCCATCCATATTCCAGTCCGATCACAAACACGCAAGCGGGTGCTGAGTTCAGAAGTGGAGCCCGAGATTCCGACCCCGCGTCAAAAAGCGGTTGCAGACATTGCCGGGATCCCTAGACCGAGCGGACGAAGTCTAGCAGCAAAGCCCTCCGCAGAGCGCAAAAAGCAGCTCAAGAAGCGAAGCAAGACCAAAGCTGAGCGAGAAATCATCAATCCTAGCGCGTGCTTTGCTGGACTCGTGCCGCGACGAAAGCTCAAGGTCTCGCACGATTGGTTCGATCCCGACTCAACGAGAATCTCGGTCCCCTATTCCATGCGGTACTACGTTGTGCCAAAAGACGGCCAGACCGTCGTCAGTTCTGAGGCGCCGGAAGAAGCAGGTGTCAAGAGCTCGAAACCTGAAGGCGTACTTTACGAGAACGGAAACCGCGTGGGTCCTGAAGGCTCGGTTGATGAGCGCGCTATTCGTATGGCTCAGCAACCATGCGAGCGTTGTCGCGTTAGGTGAGTACATTGCTTGGAACGTGTGCCTCTGCTAACCCGGCCTCAGTTTGCAAAAGTGTGACGGATATGGCGATCGACCCTGCTCGGCCTGCACCCGAGCCCGTCAACCGGTCTGCCTGTACGAGCCGTGTACAGGGGATGAGCATGCGCAGTATTTGCATGACCTCGAACATGGTCGCCGTCGACGCGACAAGCTCGAGCTTCCCGCTGATCTGCAGACGACAAGACAGGATCGCATTGTCCTCGAAGCCATGCTTGACGTAGATGATATTCCCGAACGCAGGAGTCTTCGCCGGCGGGAACGAGACGTCTCCGAAAGGTCGCACGACAAGGCAGGGCGAGCGGTCTCTACGGTCGCATCCGAGGACGCACTCGACATCATCGACGTCGACGTCGAGGAGAAGTCGGAACCTGAGCTTGAGCCTGAACCTTACCGACCTAGTCGTAGAAAGAAGTCACAGCCGGCCCCGCTAATCCCTCGGCGAAATTTCGACTTGGAACTGTCTGACGACCTATTGACCCTGAGCACTCGATCAGATCCAGGAGATGCCTATGTCGGACCGGTCCCTCGACGAGTACTGAAAATTCCGATCGAGCCATTCTACGTTGAAGATCTGCCAGTCTCGGTCCCCTATCCGATCAGATATTATCTCGACGATAATTCCGTGCCGATTGTCAGCTGGAGGAAACCGGAAAAAGAGGGCACGAGGAGCAAGAGATTACCCGGCACTCTTTACGAAAATGGCAACCGAGTCAACCCGCGACAAATGGTGGATATTCCGGCAGACCGGCGCGCAAGCCATGCTTGCGAGTATTGCCGATTCAAGTAAGATCTGAGCCTGCCACCGAGCCCAGCAGCTGACCCTTTGCAGTTTGACCAAGTGTGATGGATATGGTGATCGAGCATGCGCCGCGTGCATGGTGATCAAGCGACCTGTTTGTGTGTATCGACCATGGACGACGGATGACATGCGGAATTACGCAATCGATATCGGAGAGTTCCCGGAGACTGAGAGGCCATCGGATAACGGCAGAGCCTTCAGGCCTACTAAAGCCATGCCTGACTTGGGATTGAGCAACCGCGACAACATCGTCATTCAATCCATGCTGGAAGCCGGTCCTGCTGATGCTGGAACAACCGAATACCGTGAAGCCATAATGCGAGGCTTCCGTCAAGAAAAGGCTTCATCGACATCCCGCAAGTCAAGTTCCGAGGGGAAGCGCAAGCAAACGTCGCTGATTCCGTCCGAGCCCTCTGCGCTATCCGCACCATCTCAAGACATTTCCGAATACGAGTACCAAGTCGACGTCGAGATTCCGCTCGAGGAACATGTCGACTCGCCTCGATCCAGCAAGTCCAAGCGAAAGCGCGGATGGCTGCCACCTGCAGAAGGCGAGGATCCGGCATGGAACGATCGATCTATCGCCGAAACGTCAGCCTTAGAACGGCCCTCTCAGAAGCCTATGAGAACCAGCAAGAGGTACGGCAAAGCTGCGCAGCTGTCTTACCGGGAAGATTCACATGATGGAGCCGAGTATCAGGTCACATCGCCACGTCGGGTAGCAAAGAAGCCACGGCACATCAATCGATCGGGCATGAACGACGATGCCGGCTCATCGAAACGCCAAGCCGACCAGCCTGTCAGGGCGGCCAAGAAACGACCAAGAAATGTGAGCTCGACGCTCGAATTTGACACCCTTCCGGACGATGCGCTCAATGCTAAAACCAACTATCCCGAAAGCTTTGAACGAAGTCAGCAGTGGGTGGCATTCGAAGACATCCTAGGCATCAGCGACGAGGAGTCGAGCAATGACGAAGACGGGGAATACCAATATCAAGTCGAGCAAGACGGAAAGCCGAAATCAATCGGTCTTCGGCCGACAGCCGGACTGATGTGCGAAATAGAATTGATATCGGGTTTAGGATGGGATGATATAGAGACGCCGAGCGGGGAGGGCCGAGGTCTGCTGCTCGTGCAGGCCATTGCGCATGCGGTCGGCGCTATGAGCGCCGAAACGCGCAACATTGGTCATCACGCTTCGTCCGGGACTAGCGAGCTTGCGTATAGTCTGGAGGAGGCCGATGCAGACGATACATCGGTAGAGAGTCTGTTACCCTAGACAGGCCATTATATTCGAGGCGAATGAGATGTAATCTTGCATAGATAATGACTGTGCCTATTTACCCACGGAGGCCCAACATATATAGCTTGATCACACCCTCGTCGGCGAATGGAAAGGCGGGAGGCAACCAGCGCAAGATGGGCACTTTGCGATCGACCTGAGTGATCGAGGAATGTCTCTCAACCATCTTCCGTGCTGGCTTCCTTTACGAGCTCGTCTCCGATTCTTCGGAAGACGAAGCCTCAGGAGCGGCATTGTAATTGAAAAGCTCCTTGAATATCGCCCACTGTTTCGCTTGGAACAACCAAGGACACAAGAGGGGTGTGGAGACAAAATGGAAGAACGGAAGCTCAAGCCCATCTACGGCAAGTCCACCTCATTCGTCATCCAGCTTCCGTCTCTTACGTTCTGTCCATCAACATATAGACGAACTCGAACGAGGTCGTGCGAAGAATGCCTTGACGGAGATTGAAAAGTACCAGAAGCGGTATCCAAAACAAGCAAACAGCCCCATCATTGGGGCCCTGAAATGTGTGGCATTGCAACGGCAAAGGAGGGACGATGAAGCATATCAGTCGTTCCTCG
Organism: Naganishia liquefaciens; assembly: GCA_013423385.1. Taxonomy (NCBI): domain Eukaryota; kingdom Fungi; phylum Basidiomycota; class Tremellomycetes; order Filobasidiales; family Filobasidiaceae; genus Naganishia; species Naganishia liquefaciens. The sequence goes on along the minus strand of BLZA01000057.1, from coordinate 92,810 downwards.
CCGTGGTCCGGTCGAACAGCAAAGCAGCGAAGAGCCAGGACGCTGTGGCAGTTACGGATGAAGAAATTCCGGACGATGTGGTCATCGACGAGAGTACGCTTCATACTTTAGGATATGCGTTGCGTCCTATGCGTAAAAGCGAGTTTGCATCACGCCCCTTCCCATACAAACGCTGACTCTGCATCAGTTCCGCAGCTCATGAAGCTGTACCAGAACGCTTGGAGAGCAGATCCAGCAAATCTGGAGCTAGGCGTACAAGTATTCCAGAATGCTATCCGGATACAAGACTGGAAGGCAATGCAGCAGGTGCGTTTGATCTCGTCTTCCTGATCGATACCTCATTAGGCATTTTGTAGACGTCGATCAAACTGATAGGCGCTAGTCAAGACGCACGGACGGCACAGTGGGCTGCCATGTCGAGCTACCTTGAAGTAAGTTGTCGGTTCGATGAGAACTCTTTTGCTAATGTCCCTCAGGCTTGTCAACCGGAAACCCCCGAAAAAGAGAAATCTCTGCTACTCGCCTTGGCTCGGACGCTCTTGGAACGCAAGCCCTCGTCGCCCTTCGACAATGCAGATACGTTATTACTGTATACCAAGATCCTGCGAGAGATAGGCGGCGATGCGATAATTGAAGCCTTGGGGATTCTCACACCGGACCGCGCGCAAAAGGATGACGAGGACAAAGCCAACAAAGATGCCTGCCAGAAATGGATGACCGATCTACGTTTGCGCTGGGAGCGTTGGGAACTCGTCGATGAGGTGGCCAAAGGGCCATCTGAAGGAGATTGGAATTGGGAAGAGGAGTACTCGAGAGCGAGCGATCTGATTTCCATTGGAGATGCGCCGTAAGTCCAGAATGCGATGTAAAGCCTTCTGCTAACCTCGCAAGTAGCATCACCAACTACAAAGCGTATTTGAGCTTTGTTAGCGCCTTGATGGTCCTCCTCGCCGGCGAGAGAGGGCGGCAATATCTGCAAACGGCCCTGCAGACTTTGAACGATCTGTCGAAACGCTTCGGTAATCAGGAACGTGCACCTCTGCTTGCTAGATTGGAAATCAACCGAAGACTACGCGAATTACAAGCTGAAGTTGAAGCTCCTACTGGAGAGGACGGCGATGATGCCCTTCTGCAGGCATACTGGACAGACTTCGGTCACAAGGGAAGCGTTTTGGATGACCTTGGTCCATATGTGACCGGGCAGTCCGACTTTGTTGCTACGCTTCGAGCAACGCTCAGCGATGAGGCTGTAAGTATGCGAGTCATCTGGAAAGACGTTTGCTGACCCATGTGATAGACCGAGTATAAGGAGTTTATCCGTCAACTCAATGCGCATAAGCTCTTGCAGTCCGTGTCTCCGCAACAAAAGGACGTCGAAGGAAACAGAAAGACTGCACAGGAGCAGTTCAGGCAGTATCTCTCTGGCGCAAAGTTTGGTGAGATATCTTAAGGGAACGCCAAGATCGGTGCTTGAGCGCTTCGACCGACAGGTCAAGGATTGCCTCCAACAGACGTAAAACCGGCCGACGACTTTGGTCTTTTGAGCGCACAAGCTTACATTGCGGCTTGGTCCGCAAATCACACCGATCTTACGGGTAGGTCCTCTGGCCCCTTGGGCAATATTTGGCTAACACCCTGCCAGACTTGATCACCGCCATCTTCGTCCTTGAAAAGGTCGTCCGAGATAGCCCGGCGAATGGTCACGCTCGAATACTCCTGTTACGGCTATATCGACTCATTTGTGAGCAGACCGCATACATGCGGTGAAATTGAGGTAACGAGACTCTGTAACAGCTGCCCCCTCGCTTCTCCCCCAACACGTACAGCAGCTCAAGATGCGGACTTTCCAGCAGGACACCGTTCTGCACATGGTCACCGAGCGAAGTTCGAGCGATTACGTCGCCGGAGGGGAGAAGGGTCGGGCCATGATCAGCAAGCTTTTGCTGAATTCCAAGGGAATCTACGAGAGCACGGATCGAGAGGTACGGTAGCGCTCGCGTTGCCATGATATCTTTCTGACTGGCTGGTCCACTCGCGTAGATCTCGGAAGCGATGGTATCAGCTTTCACTGCAGGATCGTACAGCCAGGTACGCTGACCGACCGCTCAAGAAGCCATCGCTAAACACCTCCGTACGCAGATACCGGGCATGCTTAAGCTGAGCCAGCGGTTTGGAAACTCGCATCACCGGTTCTTGGGCGAGCTTGAGCTGGTTCGCCAGTCGGCTTTAAGGGATTTTAACGAGCTGACGGGCGAAAAAGCTGTGGCTGTGGAGAATCTTGCGAGGGATAAGAGTGAGTCCAATTGTGTACAGTGTGCCTTTATCCTTTGTCTCACGTTTCTCGCAGGTCGGCTGGAAGATGTGCGGGATTGGGATCTTTTGCCTGATTATCTTGGGAAAGACGGGCCATCCTTGAGAGAACGAACATTCACGGGACCGCTCACAGGTGTAAGTAGGGTCGATCTGACATGATGCATGCCTAAACCTGCTCTTCAGGGCTCTTGGGTCACGATCATGACCTCGATATGGATCGCTATTCTCGATCCCGAACACATGAACAAACTGGAGGTCGAAGATCAATCACAGGTGAGATCTTTGGCTGACAGTTGTGGGGCATCTATCTGAAAATTGGACTAGATGACGGAAATTGAGAAGCAGCTCGTCTCGTTTGCGAAGATCCTCCTGGATTTCGTGCAATCGTGCAGGGTTGGCGCGACCGATGGGTCGGACAAGGTCAAGCAAAGCGTCCAGGGTACGTCTCTTGGAGGCAATCAGAGTTCTTGGCTGAGATGTTCACAGATTTGATAACCGCTTCTGGCAACGCTAACGGTGCGCCGTGGATGTTGATGCATTCTTGGTCCACCGTGCTGGAGGTAAGCTCATGACAGGGTTCGGGCCACAGCAGCACTAATTCGACTTTGGCAGGCTTTTGCGATGATAGAGATCGCCTTATCGCCTTACAAGCCAGTTTCGGGCAAGAAAGCAAAGAAGGGACAGAGCAATAACATTCCGCCACAGGTGAGTGTCTCATCTTCGCTCAAAAACAGACGCTAAAATGCGCGACAGGTTGGAGAGGCTGTCAAAGGTATCCTCGTACACTCCAAGGCGGCATTGAAGACGTTGTCAAACAGCGCTGCATCCCTTTCGGGCGAAGATCGAGACTGTCCGGCAGGAATGTTGATTAATACTCTCAAGGCTAACGGATTCACTGAACTGGTATGTCATTATCTGATATTCTTCCGGAGAGTAATAACAGTACGTCGCTTCCAGGCCGAGTCATCGTTCGCCAAGCAGTGTGAAACGAGTGTGCGAGACAGTCGGCGGATTGGGTTCAAGGAGATGGCGAAGGAGTTCAAGAAACGGGCGGATAACTAGCGCTCACGAGACATAGCAAACGTTGTATGACTATTCTACATGTCCCTTGCTGCCGCTTTGCGCAAGGCTGGAGACGAATGGCATTGAGAAATCGTCGGGTTTGAGGTCGGTGGTGTACCACCCCGGAATGCACCAGCGCGTCCCCTTTCCCTCGGCGCGTTGACGCGTCAATCGAGACTCGTCGGCTCCCTTGATGGCCGCACGCACATGAAGAGAAAATCAGACCTGACGACTCTACATGTCGTCTGAGCACTATTCTTCGCCGCTGTCCTCATTTCTTCCCCTCCCTTACACCTTGTTGCGTCACCATATTCCTCAATTCTCAACTACTTCCTGTACAATCACTACGCACGCACAAAGACTGGCACCTTCAGCTCCCGAATAGCGCCCTTGAAAGCCCTTTCCATACTGCAATGAACGGTACCACACCTCAACGTCCCACACTCGTGCATCAGCCGACAAGCACGAAACGCAAGCGACTATCTGATGGACAGGCAGATGACGATATGGTCATGGCCGATGACAGTGGGATGGCGAACGGGATGGAGGACATGGGAGGCATACATGGCGCGGTTGTCGAGAATGGCGTGCCGGGCTGGCAAGGCAGGATCTTTGAGCATGACAAGAGGGAAACAAAGGTGAGTTGCTTTATGTTGCAAAAGGTGTTGTTGACCGAGACCGGAAGATCGCTTCAGCAAATGCGAACAGCAGATAATACCCCGACAGCGATACTGGACGATCCCTTCCTCGCACAGCAGTTCCCCATCACTTCAAACGCCGGCACGAGCTTGCCCATGACGCCAGTGACCGTCAACGGCTTCCCCGACGCTTCCGCTCAACCCGCGCTCAATGGCTCTATGGACGTCGACAAGCCGATGCCGGGCCAACACCCCCTTTCTGTGCAACCCTTTTCACCATCATTGGGTGCGCCGTCCTCGGTTGGCCTCTTACAGCCTGCTGGTCCCGCCGATGCTGACGCGGTCCCTACAACGACGCATACGGCGCCTTCGGTGCCGATGCACGAGATGCAGGAGAGTGAAGGGCTGGAGATCGGGAGTGGGATGGGCGAGGCGGATATGCAGCGGATCAGACAGGAAGTCGCGAATGCTCGCAATGTGCATGGGTAAGGTTCTCTACCTAACCTCGTTTCTAATCGTCGTCTGACATTTTTGAGCAAGTCCGCAATGCTCGACCATACCAAAATTAATGCTGAGTGATCATGCGGACCCGATCACAGGGAAACGTAGCATGTGGACCTTCTGCGAGAGCTGTGGAAGTTGCGACATGGTCGCTTGATCTCCTTCGCTTTGCCTATCTTTCCGCGATCGCGTCCACCGACATCAAAATCGGGATATCGTCGTCACCTCATCCAAATCGCGCCATCCACCATGTATCCATAATCCTCCAAAAGCTAGACGGTTTGCCGTCGGCGGAAACTACAGAATCAGCCCTTCACGTATGCGCACACGCAAAAACTTCCTCTCAATGTCGGGTTACCCTCAGGCTATCTGGCCTCATTTGTATCATATCAACAGACATGCACATGACATCCATTTCGACTGCAATGGGCTGATGAATCCCCGTTTGTCCGGTTTAAGAACCGATGGTTCGTGAACGATCCGCCGTTCCTCTGGAACTGAAAGGGAAGCCCCTCGCCGTCTTGCCATTCCCCAAATCCAGCTTCGTCCAACGCAAGCTTCCAGCCTGTACTCCGTCCGTATGACCATTCCCATACGGCACCCCTATCCTACAAGCAATACAACAATTGCTCTTCCGCATCGTTCATTCCCGTACTACTTCTTACCCGCGCGAAATGAGCTCGGAAACCCTCTTCTCGACTTCCTCCTTGGACAGGTCCGTCAGCGATGTCTGTGCCTCCCTTCCGTGTTCTACAGGCAGACGAGGAGAATAAGTATGAGAAGAGGGACTTCGAGGTGATTGTGCAAAAGTGACACGTACCGAATCGCGCGAATACGCGGGGCTCGACGCCTCGTGCTTCCCTGATCAAAACCTTCAGATCCGGGTTGGAAGCCTTGAGCTGTGGGTACGAAGCCAGGACGAATTGTCTTTTTGGGATGAGCCGACGTATCAGTAATGAGTTCGAGATGTAAGGCTTGAAGTACTTACCGGAGTCCTTGCGATGAGTTCGATGTCTGACACATGTGAACTCGGAGCTCCTTGAGCGTTTGAGGCAATGACTTGGCAAACGACATGCTGTTTGTGTGGATCTGGAGAGTCGGGGTGAGGCTAGAGAGAGGACAAGGGATGAAGAAGATGAGAGGCACCAGGCAAGACATATTACCTTGCCTCGGGTGCGATCGAGGGAAACACCAATAAGCGCGCACCGATAGCCCTGGCGCGGCTGGGATCTCGACTTCTGCGTTCTGGTGTGGCTCTGCGTAGTCAGTTCAACATTAGCCATCATTGAAATCTCTACAGGAATGAGAGGGATCGAGAGCAGGCTCCGTTTTGGGTGAATTGGCGAATGCACAGCGGCATAGTCGGCCTTTCGCCAGTTCACTATACACGCAAATCGCCAACGGCAGACGGATCTCACATTGACATAGAGGTGCTGGATATACGAGATGACATCGATGCGAAGAATTTTCCGACTCTCAACAAAGTAAAGGTGTATCGATGCACAGCATGATTGCTAGGAAGACACAGGAACCGCTCATGAATACTGAGCTTTAATGGAGGACACCGAAAGGCATTTTATTTCGGTCGGAAGAATGCACACTATATATGCTCAAGGCTTTGAAATGCGCAGGCAGCTTGGTGGCTCGGCCGATGCTTGCGCTTTCTACAAAGAGAGATTTCGGCTCTTATGTAACCTCCTGTCAGCACCCAATGTTTGGAGTTCTTTTCTAGGATGCAATTCACTCTTTTCTTCTATCTTGAGTTTACGGGAGTTCGAGGTGCCCAATTGCATATGGGATGAGCTTGAATGCACGTAGATATAGTTGAATTGTATCATCTCCTTTTCACAGGTTTGCCGCCTTCACATTCGTCTCTTCCTGACGTGATTTGAAACATGACGTATACGCCGCAATCAATGACTCCGTCTGTCCAGTATGATGTTGTCCAATGTGATGCGAAGACATTGCCATCAGCATTCAAGGGGACATCGACGACTGCCAGCGCTTGCCTGAGCAGTTCTATACACTCCGACGATACGTAATCTGCCGGATCAGCCGGCTGGACATATCCCGACTCAGCGCCCTTCCTGTCAACGACCTTGCCTTCGCTCCATTCTATCTCTTCGGATGGTGCGAATCCTGTCTTTTCTCGGAACGCGTTCCCAACTCGTTCTCTTCAAGGAGCAGGCAACGAGGGAAACGTCCTACCCTAAGTCCGAATCGGAGTACCTCAACCGTTTTGTAAACTCAGTCTGAGTATTTCTATTCTTCATTCGGGTCATCGTTCTCATGATTATACATCCCGGTTCCGCAACTCTAGTCTTTCATTCCGGATCATCCACCTAGACATTCGCTAGACATCCTCTAGACATCCGCTAGACATCCGCGACCTTGTACACGAGCTTTGACGCCGATACTTTGCCCTGCTTCATCAACTCAAAGCCCTCAAAGATTCCCTTGAGACCGCCGTGCATATCCTTGATAGGGTTGGGCCTGATCCCGTACTCTTCGATGAATGTCGGTGTATCCTTGCTGAGCTTTGCGTAGAATTCTCGGTCGGAAGGAATACCTTCGACGGTTATGTCGTCGACAAAGTGGAAAGTCTGGCAAAGGTTCAGCTTACAGGGCTTGCTGAACGTCCATGAATACTTACATCACTGATACAAGTGTAGACCCAGTTGGTCTCCAATTGGATACCCCTCTGGCTTGCGAGCATCTTGGATTCCTCCGGCGCCAGCAACAAGATTTGAATCTTTCGGTCTCCATTCCTGTCGTTATCGGAGAACGACTCTAGACAGATCCTGAGCGACAGCTTCTCGGAAATAGTGTCCAATCCTCGCCTGAGATTGAAGTCTGTTGCGGTCCTGATCTCTCGAATTGCTTTGATGGAATCATGATAGTCGACGCAAACGTCCGCTCCATACTCCTTAACAAGATCGAAATTCCTGGGGCTACACGTCGCAATGACCTTGTAACCGGCAAGCTTGGCAAGTTGAACGGCAAAGAGCCCGACACTTGTGGATCCACCGTAGACGAGGAACCATTCCTCCTCCCCGGAGATTTTGGCGGGCGGGTAGGGGACGTCGAGGCGCTGATAAAGGGCTTGACAGGCCGTGCCGAAGCCGATGCCGTAGACGGGAGCTTCGCGCAGGGTTACCTTGGATGAGGAGGTGGGCACCTTCCAAGCGGCGTCGCTTGGCACGCGAAGGAATTCTACATGGCGGTAGGGGTCAGGACCATAGTTGCATCGATGATGACAGGGACGTACCGGCAAAGGCACCCCGATCGGGGAATTGTCCGCCGTGAACAATTCCGGCTGCCAAATCCCCAATCTGCCATGAATCATCTTTGAGGTTCTTGCCGAGGGCGACGACCTTGCCCGAAAAGTCGCAGCCATCGGTGGCTTTGGGCTTGCCCCAGAACTCGACGTGCTTCCAGTCTAATGCAGAGTGGTAAGAATCAGAACATGATCGACGGGCGAGATAGATTTGCGAGAGCTTACCGGTGGGGTTCTGGGCGACATAGGCAACCTTGACGAGGATGTCATTGTCTTGCAACTCCGGGACCGGGTGGTCCTTGACGTCTGCCTTTTTCTCCTGTAGAAACCGTCAGGGAAACGCCCTCCGGTCGCCCGCTTGTGCCGGTACTCACCGTGTCGTGAAGGACGAGAGCCTGCATGAACTTGGGAATATGCGGGGCGTGAATATGTTGAACCATCTTGTAATTCGAATACTGTTGACATGCTCCATCGTACGGGACATTCTGACCCTCCGCGTCAGCCTTCTTATATGTTGACCAGTAGGCAAAATCTGGCTTACATGTTTGAGGAATGATTTCCTGATTTCCTGCAGACCCTAGACATTTGCTGACAGAGGATTGCTCGGTAGATGACGAATACCAGAAACTCGGTCGCGTGCAGATGCTCTGTATCGCCGCTGCTGAGCCGCAAGCGGATTCTTTTACCATCCTGACGTTTGGGCAGCGTCGTGAGCTTTTGTGCGCATATGGTCGGAGGCCGGCGAGGTTCCTTTGTCAATGTCCGAGAGTGACACCGGAAGGCAGGGAAGGGATATGTGGAGGGGTGTCCATGGCGCTGAATCATTGTCTACCCGGTAGATGTGCTGATTAATCTTGCAGGAACGCAGATTCTAGGCATCGCAGGCGGCGTCTAGGATGAGTCTCGACTTTAAGTGTACTTGTCCATGGGTTGTGTCTATGGAGTTTGTCGAAGCGGCATCAAGGCTCTCTGAAGGAGTCATTGACGGATGGTTTGAAACGTTACAACCTCACAGTGCTACAAAGATCTCGCCGCGAAGCGAAATCCGGCACACCTATGGAATCGGTCGATATCAACCAAAGGCTCGCAAAACTCCGAGTTGTAATGCCTATTCATTGAGTTGTACAACCCGCTTCCTCGCTGCATGTATCGGCTGTGCGAGCATTCTCCCTTGCTCACCTTGCTCGACCATTGCTCGTTTCGATTCTTGAATCTGATCTGGAAATGCAATCCAGCAGGTCCCGCAACGGGAAAGGTTCCGCGGTGTTTGGTGCGCCCCGATCACCCAGCCAGCGACAGCCAGAACGGCCCCTCGAGGTGATGACGAGGAGCGACAGGTGAGGTTGGCCATGCAAGATCCCTGGTTTGAGCGATCCATCAATCAATCCTCGAGATGGCAACGGCAATGTCCAACGCTGCAAACAATGCCGCGACGACATCTGCGGGAAACGCTATCGAGACGGCGCACGAGGACATGATCGTGAGTTCCAGGATCAACGCAATCTTAGCCAACCCTTCGAAATGCTGATTCCAATTTTATTCGTGTTAGCACGATGCGCAACTCGACTACTACGGGAAACGACTCGCAACGTGCTCCTCTGACCGGACGGTCCGCGTGTTCAACGTTGTTGATGGGAAAGCAAGCGGTGAAGGCGTCGTTCTCAAAGGGTCTGTCCTTCCGCATCACGCGTCCGCTCAAGACTGAACCTTCTCTCGGCACAGTCACACGGGACCCGTCTGGCAAATCGCATGGGGCCATCCCTCCTTTGGAACGATTCTTGCGTCGTGTTCCTACGACTCGAGAGTCTACGTGTGGAAGGAGAAGGAGCCGGCGTCGCTCGGTGGTGCGGCGGGTGGTGGCTATGGTGCGGGAAGGGCAGGACAGGGGCATCCGGCGGAGTGGGAGAAGATCAAGGAGCATGCCGGGCATAGCGCGAGTGGTCAGTCGTCTGGTGTTTCTTCTCCGTGATAGGGGAGAGGAGCTGATCTTGTGAGAATAGTCAATTCCATCGCCTGGGCGCCTTACGAGCTCGGTGCAATCTTGGCATGCGCATCGAGTGACGGAAACGTCTCGGTCCTTCAATTCAAGAGTAAGTGACCCGTCCTTTTCTGTCACGGCCTGCTAATCCCCTGCAGACGACGGCTCCGCCGACGGCGAAAAATTCCAAGCGCATGCGATCGGCGTCAACGCCGTCTCCTGGTCCCCCGCCAACATGCCCGGATCGCTGAGCGCGAATGCTTCGCCGGCCGGGGGAAAGACCGTGGCCACGGTGGAAGGAGAGAACGGGATGCGGTACCAGAAGCGATTAGCGACGGGCGGATGTGATCCTGTCGTGCGGATATGGTCGTACAAGTGAGTTTGCCAACCGAGCTGATTGACGAAAACGATCTGATTGGGGTTCGCAGGGACAATGAATCAAAGCCCGAGTTGGAAGAGGAGTTGCATGGTCACACCGATTGGGTGAGGGATGTCGCATGGGCGCCCAACATTGGCCTGCCCGGTGAATACATCGCCACGGCTTCTCAAGTGAGTCCTCTAAACTCACTCGGGTATGGGATACGAGCTGACGCGCAACCTAGGACCGCACCGTTTTGATTCACTACCGACCGAACCCTTCGACGCCCTGGCAATCTACCCCGCTGCGCCCGAACGGCGCGGACCAGCCTCCGCAGTTCCCCGACACGGTCTGGCGCGTTTCGTGGTCGCTCGCTGGTAACATTCTGGCTGTGAGCTGTGGTGATGGCAAGGTGACGCTTTGGAAGGAGGTGTTGGGCGGCGGCAAGGGATGGGAGATGGTGAATGAGATGAACAGTTAGGGGTTGTAACATGGCTTTGATCAAAATGAATACAACGGGCGCTTTCTCGAACAATTCCCTGCGATTACAGGTCCTTCTTGGCGTCATCTCCCGGCGCGGCAATCAACTCGACAACGGTCGTCTTCTCCTTGTCCCACACTCCGGCCTCCCAGTACTTGTCACTCTTCAACCTGTCCCAACACGCTTCGATCGTGGGGAACTTGAGAACCATCACGCTGCCGGCCATTCCGGGGTTCGGCTTGCCCTCGGGAATGGCGGGCGCCGGGTTGGTGCTCGACGTGGCGTATTCTTGCGAGAGAAAGGCCCGGCCGAACACTATACAGTCGGAGACGGCGTTGATCGAGTTGAGAGAATCGGCGGAAAGCGCTTGAGCGCGCGGTCAGCCTTGTGAATTTACGGTAGCAGGACCAGCGAGGCAAAGGAGGGTCCAGATGCGCAACTCACGGGAAACACCGTCGACCTTGTCCTGCGTAGCCCTCTTCAAGTGTTCCTCTCGCACTGACAATCGCTTCTCGAGCGCGTTCGGGTAGTCGGGGCAGTGGCAGACGTAGATGGGCATGGCGCGTGCTGTGGTGGTGGTGAAGTGACGACGAGTGGCCGGAATGAGACGGGTTTGCATGTGGGATTCTTCATGGACGGTTCAGGGGAGGAGGTGTGAGTGGCGGGGCGGGGGCCAATGAGTGTTATGCGCGTCCTCGCGCGGGCCAGTAGCGGGCCGAGCGGACGGACGATTGCCGAGCGGCCGCCGGAAGGGGAAGGCGCGCGCGTCAACTCGGTCGCGTTTTCCCCGCCGAGCTACTATCCCGGCGGCGGTGTCTGGCTCAAGCGACTTCTCGACATGTTTGCGAAAGCTTGAGCTTGGTTTCAACGTCACATGGCGAACTTGTAGTACTCGCGACAACGCATCCTCGCCTTCTCGACTTCTTCTTTCTCTAGGCGATCACCAAGTCCTTGCTTGAAGCCGCCTTTATTACAACCCACCAGGTATATCTGGATGCAGCTAAGAATCCGTAGGGCGACCACGAGAATCCAGCGTTCGGTCGCTGCCAGCATCTCCCGGTTCCCACTCATCTCACATGCATTCTGATTCCTCGCTTTGTCTTCTTCTAATCACATACAACTAAAATCTCCCACACCCCTACGGCTTGCCACTGCCACTCTTGACAACCTCGTCCAAATACCTGTAAACGACCGAAAAGTCCCGATTCCCCATCTCTTCATTCTTGTCCATCATCTGACGATACACGCGCTCCGTCAATTCACCGACGTACAGCGGGGAATCGACGCTCTCGGCCGCACGGAGGGCGAGGACGAGGTCCTTGTGCGCGAGGGCGGAGAGGAAACCGTTGGCGTAGTCGCGGTGGGCGGCAGGGGAGGAGTCGCCGATCTTGACGTGTGGGACGGGGAAGTTTGTCTGGGCGGGTGAAGCGGAACGGGAAGCGGGAAGGTCAATCGAAAGCGAGATTCAATGATCGGCTTTCGGAACGCACCGAAGAAGCCCAACTTTGGCCGGTCGATGTGTTGATGATATCACCGAGAATTTGCTGGTCCAGGCCCAACTTTTTGCCGAGCAGCATCGCTTCCCTGCATCCCGGACCATCAGCTTGAGCGCTTACCCCGAGAAGACAATCCAACATACGAAAGCCCCAGCATCGAGATACCCAGCATCATACTACCCTTTTCGGTCAGCCACAAATCAGTCAACAGAAGATGCGCGCAAGGGACTCACTTGTTACATATCTTGGCGGCCAATCCCGCACCTAGGTTGCCGCAATGGATGACGCGTTTGCCCATGAGCTCGAGCGTCGGTTTGGCGCGGGCGAATTTCTCGGGAGAGGAGGCGCCGACCATGATGGTAAGGGTGCCTTGTTCCGCGCCGTACACGCCTGGGATGGGATGCGGCGCAGGAGGTCGAGAATGGAGCGGAAAAGGAAAGAGAAAGAGGGAGGAAGGGTAGATCAGCAACGTTTCTCGGAAAGAGATTTAGGGAAAGTGAACGTACCGCCCGACACTGGTGCATCCACCATTCCGGCTCCCGTCGCCTCAATGGCCTCGCTGACGGCGCGAGATCCCTCCATCTCGACGGTACTCTCGTCCATGCACATGGTCGCGCGGACGTCCTCGGGGGAGAGCTCTCCCGATTTGAGCGCCGAGAGAACGGAAGGGTGGGAGGATGACGTGTAGACTTGTTGGACGTGGGTGAGTTTGGGAATCATGCTGATGATGGTGCTTGATTGGAGTGTCACTTCGTGCGGGTCTGTTGGCGCAAGAGTTGGCGGCAGAAAGGGAACTCATTGAAAAGAGAGACAGACATACCCTTGGCAACGACAACCTCGACATCCTTATTCTCTCTCTGCTGTCTCTCCACCACACTCTTGACACACCGATCATCCGGATCACAGACAATGTACCGCGTCGCCGGGCCTCCCGGTTCGGCGCGCTGCAGGCCACGGCAGATCAAGTTGTTGAGCATGTGTCCGCCCATCCGGCCGACGCCGATGAAGCCGATGGTGTGTGCGCGGGTGGACGCGAGGAGGCGGAGGGACGAGTGCATGGTGGAGCTGTCTGGTGGATGGGGAGAAGGGGAAAGGCAAGCTCGAGGAGTGGGAGTCGTGTGGGCTGTTATATGCGCGGGGCGTTGTCCTGTGGGGTCCCGCGGGTTGAGTATACGGCTACCTTGTCGGGTAATGCCCTCTTCCGAGCCGCGGGGAAGAGCACGCGGGGGTTATTGATTCTGGGCTGGACGTATAAGAGGTCTATAGCGTCCGTAAACAAAGTTTATCCGTGTGCCAGAGTCAAGGTTCAGGATAAAGCTGCCGCCTTTCGGCACCGAAAACGCCCAGTTTGACGCCTTTCACCCCGCATTTTCGGCCCGCCCGGCTTGATCGGGTTCCGGACCGAGTGGGTCTCCACCGGGTTGCCGTATACAACGGGTGGCTATATAGGCGAACCTTGTCCTTATCATCGTATGCTCCTCGTGCGGACACCATATAGGCCACGCTGCCCGTCTCCCGTCCCCCTCGCCCATCCATCACGAGCCACACAACCATGCTCGCACGCTCAATCCCCTCAACGCGCCGCCTCCGCGCATCCGCCCTGCCGACGCACCTCCTCCGTCCCAACCTCGCCGTTCTCACCCCGCGTCTCGACTTTACGCACTACTCGACCCGCGTCGCCGACGTCAAGGCCGACGAGGGCGCGCGATGGCAGGGCACGTGTACGGATGGCGGAGAGACCAAGATGTGTATCGGCGAGGAATGGGTCGGAAGTCGCGCCAATCATTGGTTTGACGTTAGGGATCCTGTGCGTTTTTTCTTTTGGTCTTGTTTTATTATTTTCATTTCGAGAAATCCTTGGCTGACCGGACATCTCGGTGCAGTCGACGCAACGCCTGCTCACCCGTGTCCCTCAATCAACGCCCGAGGAACTGGAACGCGCCGCGCAAACGGCCGCCAAGGCATTCAAATCCTGGTCCCGCACCTCGCTGCTCCACCGACAACAAATTCTCCTCAAATATCAACAACTCATCAAGCTCCACTTGCCCGATCTTGCGCGCAGTATCGTCTTGGAGCAAGGCAAGACGTATGCCGATGCCCTTGGTGATGTCGGACGTGGATTGCAAGTCGTCGAGAGCCTGTGTGCGTTGCCGAATGAGATGACGGGGGAAATAGTCGAGGTCAGCAGGGATATGGATACCTATGTCCGTCGCAGTCCGCTCGGTGTCGGTGCCGTCATTTGTCCGTACGTTCCAAACTATTCCCTACCCCTTGGACAAGGAATCTGACATCTCGTGCTGTGATTGCTAGGTTCAATTTCCCCGCCATGATCCCGCTTTGGTCCCTGCCTGTCGCCATCGCCGCCGGCAACACCCTTCTCATCAAGCCGTCCGAACGCGATCCGGGTGCCGCCGCCATCCTTGTCGAACTCGCCCACCAAGCGGGCGTCCCACCAGGCGTCATCAACATTGTTCACGGCGGCGTCGATACCGTCAACTTCTTGTGTGATTCACCCATCGTCAAGGCCATTACGTTTGTCGGCAGTAATACCGCCGGGGAACATATTTATACCCGCGGGTGCGCCAATGGGAAACGTGTCCAGGCGAATCTGGGAGCCAAGAATCACGCCGTGGTGATGCCCGATGCGAGCAAGGAAGCGACGTTGAATGCCCTGGCTGGAGCGGCGTTTGGCGCTGCAGGACAGCGGTGTATGGCGTTGAGCGTTGTCGTCACCGTTGGGGATGCCGGCAAGTGGATGCCCGAGATTATCGATCGGGCCAAGAACTTGAAGGTTGCGAATGGGTTCACCGACGGTGCGGATCTGTACGTTTCCGCTTCCCCCCATCTCATCGCTTCACGTCCATGACTGATTTCGGGATCCGTTAGCGGTCCCGTCATTTCACCGCAGGCCAAGGCCAAGATTGAAAAGCTCATTGCCTCGTGTAAAGAGGAAGGCGGCGAGATTCTCCTCGACGGACGCGGCGCCACGGTCGAGGGATACCCCGACGGGAACTGGGTTGGGCCGACGTTGCTCAAGGCCCGAGAGGGGATGAGCTGTCATGCGTGAGTCGGGCAGGATGGAGGGGATTCGCACGGGACGAAGCTAATGCGTTCGAGGCAGGATTGAAATCTTTGGACCGGTTTTGACCTGGATCCACGTCGACACGCTGCAAGAAGCCATCGACTTGATCAACCGCAACAAGTGTACGTTGACGTCTTGCCCTTCTGACTTTGGTTCCTTTGACTGATTCTTTCTTCCATGCAGACGGTAACGGCACATCGATCTTCACCAACAACGGGGCTACCGCGCGTTACTTTGAACGCAACGTCGAAGCCGGCCAAATCGGAATCAACGTGCCCATCCCTGTGCCCGTCCCGACGTTTGCGTGGTCGGGCAACAAGGCGTCCGTCCTCGGCGGACATTCCATGTATGGAAAGCTGTAAGTCATATTGAGCTGTCTGAAAGCCTGGGTGACGAAGCAAGGCGTGCTGACGCTCTGGTGTGCAGGGGTCTTGAATTCTGGACGCAGAATCAGACGGTGACGGCGTTCTGGAGGAGCGAGGATGCGAGTCATTCCAAGGCGGACGTAGCTATGCCTGTGCACAACTAGGCTTCGGAAGCGCTGAATGCGGGTTGTACGGTCCGGGACCAAGGCGGAAAAAAAAGTTGTACTCGAATATGAGCCCAAAGAGCAAAGAGACAGGACCAGGTTGTTTGATGCATGGACGTGGTCCTCGCCCTCGCCGGGAATACGGCTCCTTGAGCGGGACTATTGAGCACGAGATCTGAGCTGCTGAGACGGTCTTCTCTTCGAGCGCAACTCTGCTTTAACGGTCGCCATGATGCCAAACCTGAAGTGGTCGCGCACAAGAAACATTCCAGTGTCCTGTAGGTCAATCTGGTTCCAAGGACTTGCTGGGTGCGAATGAGGCATGTCATGCAGCTGCGCACACCGTCGTGAGGTATTTGCGCATCGGTGCAACGTAGGCCGCCCTACGCAAATTTGTCCACAATCGCTCACTTACAGCTCGACATGATTCATGATAGTACAAAGGCAGCCCTTATCGAGATAACGCGTGGACACAACACAGTGTCAAAACCCGAATACGATCGAAAGGCGACCGATACCAAGTTTTCACATTCGCGAGCGGGGATGGTAGTAACGAAAATGCCGTTCGTACTCTTTCACCCATTCATCACCAAGTAAATGATATGCAACCTCTTCATTTGCCTTGATGTGCTCCTGCCTTTCATCATTCTCCTACTGGGAGAGGTTGTCTAAATTCATTTCAGAGAAATGTTCGGTGAACCATCTAGGAAGTTTGCCCTCGGCTTTGATCTCGTCTACCTAGCGAAAAGCCTGCCAAATGCTGAGGCATTGTGCCCATTGCTCTGCAACCATCATCACAACTGTTTGAAGCAGCTTCTGGTCATCTTTGAGTTGTTGGAGGAAGGCTTGCATCGTCTTGATGACGAGCCTCAGCACCAAGGAAGGCTGGCCTTTTGCTCTCGCTGCGGCATACTTTTCGTACTGCACGTCAGGGAATCTCGCCGTCAAGTCTCGCCGCGCGCTGTTTTGTAGCCATGATTGCAGTAGCCATGATCGCAAGTGTTTTATGGCATAAGCTTTGAAGAGATGTTCCTCGATCGAAGCCAAATCCACGGACCTCGAAGTGTCGTGCTGATGTTCCCTGTCCAGGATTGTTTGAACGTACTTCAAACGAGCCTTCTGGGAAAATTGTCCGCCACACAGCTCCAAGTATTCATCAAGGGGCTGGTCGAAGTCGGCCCGATCTGCGACCACATTGCCATTTTTCGAGAAATACCATGCCATACTCTTCGCGACATGAGTGGCAACCCCCGATACTTCACTGTTCCCGCCTTCGGTGCCCATAACGGAATTGGAGTCGATGGGCGGTGCAGTCGTTACTCTACTGGGTTCGCCTTCCGCCCCCCATCTTTCACACTCAAGTAGCCACCAACGACACATATCAACATCGTCAGATTGCTCAGTTCATCGAGCTGCCTGCGATAAGCCAAAGATTTCAAGCTCTCTACTTTGGGCTGTCTAGCAACGTTGTATGGGTCAAGGACACTGGCAGGGCCCCGGCCCAATTGCTCGAATGCCTCCGACAATACGCTCGTATTCGTCGAAGCGATGCTTGGGGTCATTGCCGTTCGATCATCGAGGCGACAGATGTGGTTGAGATGTTTCCTTGGTCCCTGTACGGTGGACAAGCAAAAAGAGGGTTGTGTGTGAAGTGTACGTTCATCTGCAAATGCATGCGCGCAAGCAAGACCTGTGGAATCTCGTATAAATATCTCTCGACCTTTTCTTCTGTTGACGACCGGAATGAAGTTCTTTTGTCCTTGCATTCACCAATCGTAGGGCCGTCCTGCAATGTAGCGAGAAGCTCTTCGAAGCCAGAATACAGGTGAGAAACCGAAATTTCGATGGCAGCGTGCAAGCTTCGGTGCCTTTCCTTTTGGTTTCAATTAGAAAGTCCTGCTTCCGGCATTTTCCACAATCACTTCGGAAGACAGGGGAAGTCTAGAGAAAAGGCCAATGCGGACCCATAGCTTGGCAGGATAGCTCGGTTGGGGTGTCTTCCACGCTCATCGCGAACCTTTCCTGCACATTACACACGGTCTTTGGCGCCAGGCACAAAGAGTTGCTCCCGGAATACAGGGAAACTTGGGGAACCTTTTGGCGACCTCGCCGGATCCTTCTATCGAATTTTGGTGGCCATCTGTTCTGTTCAGCCGACCGAAACTCCCGGGGCAGTTGCCAAATCAGGTTGTTCGATTTTGCGAGCAGTCAATCTGCGTCCAAGGCGGAAATGTCCAGTCATGTGCCTACGATTGGCTTACCTTTGCGACAAACTGCGTTTTTCGAGGGTTGCTCAAATAGAGAATAGACTCGGCCTATCTGTCAGGCTATCGCTCATATTTATCCTTGCCACATCATGTGCCAAGTATCCCGCAGCTAGGTGAATTCTCCCGCGATCTCTCGTGGAATCCTTTACGACTCATCTTGATACGCGACCGACTTGCCGGGAGGGATGACATTTGCGCTGTCTCGTCTCGGGGCATTTGATAGGGCCTCCGTAGTCATGTCGTTTCGCTGCTGTTTGTGGGAAACCCTGGGCAGGTGTATGGGTGCGCATAGCTCAGCAGACCTGTGCTACTCCTGAAACTCTGTCAGTGGACGGTTCTTGTGACTGTCAGCTCTAAAGGCAGACATCTTCGGTTAAGGCAGGTAGTCAAGCAGGAAATAACATATGCGCCATAACCACATTCCACTTCCGAGCCTCTCTCCGAGATTCCGAAGGCGATTCGCGAGTCATGTGTTGCATATTCGTGTTGATGCATCTGACACAATTTCTTTACATGGACATTTATGGACTGGAGACCATATGAGCGCTTTCAGTAAGCGGGCTTTGTGAGACCTATGGTGCTTACAGAATAGTCGCCACGACCTTTCGCGTGTGCGCTCTGTACCTGAATTCGGTCAAGTAGATACCTGCTCAATCGTTAGCTTGCGTCCGGGGAGCTGTTCAGACAGGAGACGACGTGCCTTGCCATGTGCCCAGATTGAGACGGCCATCTGTGATCGGGATTTGGATTGACGCTCCGATGAGCGATGTCTTGGTGTGCGAAACGGAGTCACTTGAGGGAGATGTCAGCGGGGCGAGTGGAATGCTGTCGCCAAGAGAATGCGTACTCTGGTCCTTCATCGGTGTGTTCCCAAGGGAAGCTTTCCGGGATGACTTTATCCAGACTGGGTAGATGTTAGTTGTGATCTCGCGCATTCATTTCACGCACTCACGCCATGTCCATGTCTGGCGTGAACAAGAAGCTGTCAATTTCGATGCTCGAGATTTCCGCAACAGAAACCCACCTTTCCTCACATCTGGAAAAGACGTATCAGCATACAGCGCTACACTACTCGATACAGGACGCACCAGGGTCATAGTTCTCGTTGATAGTCAAAGCTGCACTGGTATGCTGAATGAACAAGTGCAAGATTCCAATCTTGCAACCGCTGAGGCCTTCCTTGATGCTGCTCTCAATTTCCCTTGTGACGAGATGGCAGCCCTTGGATTTTGTTGGGAGGGAGCTGTGCAAGCCGTGGTTCAGCTGCGATCCGTGGTCTTCGGTCGAGACTTACAAGGTCTTTTGCCAAGGCATGATGGGGAGCTGAGTAGTCAAGCAGATACGTTGTCGCTGTAGAGCAGATGACAGGAGAATAACATCCACTTCAATGTCCAAGTCTTCTTGAATGTCTCTCTGTCTGCTTTTTGATCGAATTGACTGACGTCATCCAACAAGACTCTCGAAACCTTCTCCCACAGGATAAAGTCGGCCAGATGGGGATATCAGCGGATCCTCAAGGCAATCAAGACAGGTTACAGGTAGCATTAGGGTCATGATGTTCTACAAAGGCCTTGACGAGCAAGGCTACAAAATTGGGAGAAAGATACCGGCACCGAAAAAGGCTTTCCTCGGCTGTGTCGTTGTCTAGTTCTTGACACTGTGGCGAACCTGATCATCAATACTTGCTCTTAGGCTCGACTCGATTCACTTACGCCTTGACGATGGGAACGACAATGATGACGATCAAGACGCAGATACCGACACCAATGATGATTCTCATTCGCATGTCTTTCCACCTACAAGCGGGGCACATCAACAGGAAGGCAACGGACAAACCAACGGCAAAGTCAACTTACCACATCTGCTTGCGCACACGGTTGGCTCCCCTGCGGAATCCCTGGGCAGAGACAGCAAGGTTGTCTACGACGGTGGGAAAATCAGTATATATCGTCCTCCAATATAGCATTCCGGAGCGTTGCCTAGATGCACCTTCCTGCTCGGCGAGAGCAGTCTGTAACACTTACCGGTCTTGTCTTGCAAAGAGTCCAGACGTTCGCCTCGTTCTGCGACTTTGTGGATGTTTTCCCTCATGACGCCGACGGTCTCATCGATTTGCGCTTGAAGTTGAGCGGTCTATTACGATTGATCAGCGATGACAGACCTCAATTGGTAGTGGGTGAGCCGACTTACCGTGTTGTTCTTGTTGCCTTGTCCAGCCTGACCCGCCGACGGCTGGCCGCTCGGGTTGGCGGAGGAGGAGCCGGAGGGGATGTAGGGGTCGTACGGTTCGGCAGACCTGTCATGGGAAGAACGGTGAGCGCTATGTGCAGTAGAGAAAGGGAAGCGGAGCATACATGTTTCAGCGTTGACAGAGGATCAAGAGGGGAGCAGCGACAGAGCACACCAGCACGTTGATGGCTGTGTCATCTACTTTGTCATTCTCAGCGGCCGGTCGCTCTCAGCGCGGAATCAAATTCTCCGACGTGTCAAAATAGAGGTCTCAAAACAGCAAACGTGGACAGACTCGATTGACGTTGCCCCTGACAGCCGGGCTTTCCGTTAGCAAGGCATTTCCTGCATGCATTCCCAAAGTTCTGCTACTTCTGCACTCCAAGAGTACAGAGCCTGCTCAAAGCTGGTCACAGCCATTGATGTATAGTGGTCATGCGCTGCCGCTGATCCTGCCAAACCTCGTCTCAATCGACGTCTATAAAAGTCCGGTAACTAAATCAAAAAAGCGAGGCTCGGACTACAACTGCAGACACATGTCCCACTAAAGGCGCCCACAAACAATGCCGCACGCATCCAATGACCCAGATGCATCAGCGCGCCGCGTACCGCAGCCACCCTAAAACGCGTTTCTTTTTCATCGCCAATGCGCCATTTAGGCAATGACGGTCCAGACTCGGACGGTGCTGTCGGACATACCGGCGAACAAGGTCTGTCCGTCGGCGGACCAAGCCAAGGAAAGGGCTTCCGGGGACTTGGAGTTGTCGCTGGAGAGGGATTCGGGTCGAAGCTCGTCGACGATCGACTTGGACTCGAGGTCGAAGATCTTGATGCACGACTGGGTGGCGGCGCACAACCAGTATCGGTTGGGCGAGAAGACGAGCGAGTTGACAATGTCTCCGGCCTCGAGCGAGTACAAGTGCTTGCCGTCGTTCAAGTCCCAAAGCATGGTGATACCGTCCTTACCACCGGAGGCGGCCAAGGATCCGTCGGGGGAGACGGCGAGGGTGTTGATGTAGCCGGTGTGACCGAAGTGGTTGGTCTTGAGCTTGCATCGGTTGAGCTCCCAAACCTGTTGATGCGGAAAATGTCAGCAACAACGTCTCAAACGAGAGAAAGCGGGTATGCGAAAGGTGAGGATCAGAGATCTTGGTGATATAAGTGGTCTCATCGGGTCTATTTCACCCCTCTGAAGTAGCAAATATAATCGTTGCATCATGTCGAATGTGGGAATGGGATTGAAAGATTTGGTCACGACGCTCACCTTGACGACCTTGTCCCAACCAGCGGAAACAATGACGGGGTTCATGGGGTTGGGCGAGAATCGAACGCACGAGACCCACTCGGTGTGGCCGTCCTCGGTGATGTTGAACTTGCATTCACCCAAGGTGTTCCACAATTTGATGGTTCGGTCTCGCGAGGCCGAGACGATCTGTCGGTTGTCGGCGGAGAACGAGACGGACAAGACGTCACCGGTGTGTCCGACGAATCGTCGGGCGGTCTCTCCCGTGTTCAAGTCCCACAATCGCAAGGTCTTGTCCCACGAGGCGGAAAGAGCGAACTGTCCGTCCGAGGAGATGACAACGTCGGAGACGAAGTGGTTGTGACCGTGCAGGATCTTCTTGGGGTAACCGTATTCACCGTCTTCACGAGTGAGTTGCCAGACAATGACCTTCTTGTCTGTGAGGTGTGTGATCAGCCCCATGCCGAGTGAGAGAGGCCTGCTTGACCTACGAACCTCGGGAACCAGTCAAGATCATGTCAGGGTTTTCGCTGGTGGTAGCGACCGAGGTGACGGCACCACCGTGGCCGATACAGGCACCCTTGTAGACGATTTGCTCAGACATTTTTTTGGAAGAACGGCTGAGGGGAAAGCGATTAGCAACGGTGAGCCCAGCGAGGACGAAGTACGCGTACCTTTAGGGTATCTGTCGAGGAAGATCCTTGGTGCGACAGGTGCCGGGCGTGTGCTAATGAATGCGTACAAGTCTTTCGAACAGAGTCTGGACTGCGATCGCAATCCCCACAATTCACACAAAGATGTTTCTAGGGGTTCGCACGGGGGGTTCTGGCAGAAAAAAAGCGCACAGGGGAATGAGTGAGTCGCGGTCATTTGAAGCCCACGCAGAGACAGTGTTGAAGAAATACGGTGAGCGGCTGCCGGAAGAGCTGTTTTGGTGGGACAGGCAGCGGCAAGCTCGAGCTGACCAAGGCCTCTTGCTTTAGATCGTTGCAGCCAATTTGCAGCCCCTGACGTTGTAGAAGTCCGTTGCACAGCCTCAAGTGGAACTCTGTCGCGAAATGAGTCGAGTGACAAGCTGGCCGACGTTGGCCGTCCTGATGCGTCGTGCTCGTATCTCTGGCTTGAATTATCAAGCACTAGTTGGCTTCTCTCGTAGTCCATTTGGCCTCGACATGCACGTATGTCAATGTATCGCACGAGGATAAACGGGTTGCAATAATGAACGGAACTGCAAATTTCGGTTGCCCATATGTCATTGATGGCGATGTTGTTCGTCGACTCCGCCTGTGCTTGCTCTGCGGACAGCACTACTCCGATGAGGCGTGGACAAGCGTTTGAGTCCAGGATGCTGTTCAACAATGCTTTCGTCCATCTCGTGCAAGAGGCGTTATCCAATTTGCTGATACATAGCTATACTGGATTCTCTTGGTGTCAATGCCATCTTTGGCTGCTCCCCCTCTGCACAGCCTGCACGCCTTATCCTCTCTGTTCTTTGACTTTCAGACTGGGAAAGTCATCGCTCGCCGTCGATATACTTGCCGCTAACCCTTTCGCAGTGAGTCCGTCAGGGTGAGCGAGATATCATGATGGCTGGTATTTTGCACTTTCTCGTTCGGAATCAGTCAGCTAAGCTACGGCAGCCGGCAGCGAATGAGTGCCGTATTTTGCCTCTCGTATCGCGGCCTTACAGCTGGCCTTACGGCAGCTGCGGCATCCCGGGCCCGAGATCTCTCATCGCTTCTCGCCGCCCACGCGGCAATGTCTCACCTGAACTTCTTTCGTTTGTTTCAAGAATGGATGGGCTGATGGATGTCCATGTTGCCTCGATAAGACCCCACATAAGCGTCTATCTCGCTTTGGTCCTCGTCGCTTCTCCGTCGTAGACCTAGACATCATGGACGCAGACAGCTATAGTCTTGTCGCCCGCGCACAGCGGTACCGTGAGTCTGTCGCCATCGCTCAGGAATCCTCACTCACACCGCCCGCACAGGTGAATCTCCTTATGGCTACGTCCCATCAAGCGGCGTATGCCTGACAGCTATCGTCCTCTTTGCGGTGTCGACGGCGCTTCATACTATACAAGCTATCTACTATAGTATCAAACGATGCAGGACGGCGCGTTTGGCATCTGGTGATTCGGCTGTTGCGCGTGCTGAGCCAAACTACTGGTTCATCTTGGTGACGCTTGTTCCGGGTGGACTGCTGGAAGTGGTCGGTTGGGCAGGAAGGTATTGGAGCTCGCAGAATGTTCTCAATATCGAGGTACGTTGCATTTCATGCTGCCAGAATGTTTTGTTGATCCGCATCCTAGCCCTTTCTCATGCAAATCACTACGTATGTCGAGGCAGAGTCTTTGCACAATGCTATTACTGACATTGCTGCAGTCTCATTCTCGCCCCTTGTTTCTTTTCGGCTTTTGACTACACGTTCCTCGGACTATGCATCAAGCACCTCGGCGAAGAGTATTCGTTGCTCAAGAGTAAATGGTATATGATCTTGTTCGTCATTGCGGATGTCGTCAGTCTGGTCATTCAGGTAAGTCTCTCTAGTTGAGCGCTACCGCGTGATCTGATTCGGGACAATCAGGCGGTCGGCGGCGGAAGGGCTGCCGTCCAGTCTCAAAACTACGAAGATACGACCACTTCGACCAACATCAGTAAGTCCTGCTGATTTACGGCTCGTAATGTTGCTGATGCAACCCATTCAGTGGTCGCCGGTATCGTCTTCCAGCTCGCCGCGATCGTCGTCTTCGTCGCCCTCGGCGGCGACTTTATCCTTCGACTTCTCTCGGATCGGCCGTATCACAGGCGCATCGCAGAGAAGCCTGTCGAGGTGGAGCCGGAACAGGCCGCGGACAGGAAACGGTGGATGGTCATGCTTGCGGCTGTCTTTTTCAGTGCACTCATGATTGTCATGCGAGGCGTCTACCGAACGATTGAACTGCTGCAAGGTGAGTCTCGTTGATATCGGTTATCGATCATGCGCTGATTCTCGTACAGGCTGGGACGGATATTTGTGGGTCGATCTTCGCGCGCCTCGTAGACCACCATACTGATCTTGCCTTTCAGAATCACTCACGAAGTATACTTTAATGTTTTGGACTTCCTGCCCATGATTCTCGCCCTCGCCATCTTCAACATCGTTCACCCAGGCCTGATCCTGAGATCGCGCCGATTGTTCGCATGATCTGTCAGCGACTGCTTCATAGATGCTATCATGATGCCCCCTGTACAATCTAATCTGAATCCGATCCATCCTGTTCTTCGAGTTCCATAACAAGACTTCCCCCGGCCTGTTGGATCACTTGCCATCCTTGCTCATCCGCAGAGACAGCCTTTCGCGGATAAGCGGTAAAGAGCGTCAAAGGCGGGATGTCCGCGCGCGGAGGATAGTCGGCTGTGAAACCGGCGGGGACGCTGCCAGGACCGGTCTCGGTCGGATCGAGCAGGAGCGTCTCAGCCCAGAGATAGATGTCCCGCGCCGAGCTGTCGACGGGAAAGGCACGCACGTTGCGCGCCGATTTCAGCCCATTGGGAAGGCGGATCTGCACGCGGACAGCCCGTTTCGCCTTGACTTCATCTGGACTCGGCTCGGGTGCAAGGTGCTGTCGAACGTGTAATCGCCAGTTCCGCATCTGCTCCTTGAGCTCCGCCACACGGGCCTGCGCAGCTTGCAATTCCTCGGCCTCGCGTTCCCTCTGCTCTGCCTCTTCTCGTTCCCTCTTTGCGCGCTCTTCGTTTTCCCGCCGAATCTTGAGAATCTTGTCCCGATCGCGACGTTCACTCTCCGCAAGAATGCGATCTTGTTCATTGCGGACACGCCTTGCCTCTTCCAACGCCTGGCGTTCGCGTCGGAGACGATTGAGGAACGGTCGTGTACGCGGGACGATGGTGTTGGTGATCATTTGAATGAGAGATGGAGCGGAAGTCGTTGTTGAGGGCGGACCTTGGACGGTCGTGAGGATTGTGAATTTCGAGTTTGAGGAGCCGGATGTGCCCACAGGCATCAGGGAGAAGAAGGAGAGCGAGGGGTATGTGGTGGCTTGAAGCGTTTGAGAGACTGCATGGTGTTAGAGGATGAATGATCCGGAGCAGGGATAACTCACTCTGGTATCCCTCCTTTTCCCGGATATCCGCTGCCCAAACAAGGATCTCATTGTCCCGAAGACACTTGACGAATTCCTCGTTGGTCAAGACATTCCTGCGCAAGCATTAGCTGGGCAAGCTATCTCACTCGCGCGTGTATTTACCGCTTGAAATCCAAATCGTCCTCGTGATCCGCGCAGCACAAAACAACGCATCCGACCTTTCGTTCCGTCTTGAGGTGGTTCAAAAACTCTTTATACGTCGGACGCTCCTCGTCATCCTGACGCCAGAAGTCGGGAATGTATCCGTCGGGGCATTCTTGTCGTAGAGTCTCGACAAAGGATCTTGTCGGCGCCAACGGAATGGACGTGTAGTTTGATGAGGTGCCGGATGGAGGCAGGAGGAATCGCGGCATGTATGGAAGAAGTCCCAGAGGCAGGACATTACGGACTGCGAAATGTTAGCTCCGGAAGGGGTCCTGGCCAGAAGACTCACCTAGAAGGTACCAAAGACCGGAGACGAGTCTCAACACGAACCGAATTGGCCATATTAGAGTATGCAAGAGCCCGACCCTTGCCACAGGAGGATCCCGGGCACGTCGTCGAGGCTCTACGCGACGTGGGCGTGGCTCTGTGGCCTTCCGCTCCGATACAGCCTCGGATTGGCGCAGAGCCTCGGGATTGCTAAAGATGAGATCGGCAGCTCGCTGCGCGAAATGAGGCATCGCTCGCCGAGTGAAGGGGATAAGGGAACTCACCTCGACGTTCCAGTCGGTGGATCGCAGGACCTGCTCAATGCTCCGGCGACCCATGGTTGTTTCGGTCGCAGTGATAGCACATAGCTGGTTGATTGCGTCCTCGTGCGATGCCATGATACAGTGTTTGGTGACGGGAGAGGTGGGAAGATTGCTTACTACGGTGATAATGTGACTGTATAGGGGGAGATCGTGGAAGCCGGGTTTGCTTCCGCTGCTGCCGTGACGTGAAGTGAGACAGGAGTGGACAGCGAGCAATGGACATTGGACGGCCAGGCTTTCGGCTCGAGCTCGTAGGGCAGACATCGCATACTAGGGTTACCGGATGTGGATGCGGATGATGGGCCTGTGTGTGGTGTGCAACGTTAAACTGTGGGAAAAGATCGGACCGCCGTACGGCGGAAGCATTGGAGCCCCTTTTCAGTACTCCTCCGCCCTCAATATCCCGGCTCGAGTTTTGCATGATTGCGCTAAGCTGGATACACTTCGTCCGCTGCTGTCAGTGGTCTAGCTGTCAATCTAGCTGTCAATCTAGCGGTAAATGTAGCGGTAAACTTAGCAGTAAATCTAGCAGTAAATCTAGCAGTAAATCTACCGGTAAATCTAGCGGTACATTGACTGAGAGCGCTGACGTAAGCGTTCGATGTGAATTCACGCTCACCCACTTGTGATGTCGCATATCAGGCAAGCTGCCAGGCACAAAGGACTGGAAACCCCCGTATGAGTATCTCTGATCTGTGACCTTTGCCATGTCTGTCTCAAGTGCAAAGGTGACGTCCTGCGGCTGTCAATCTGGCGGTTACTCTGGCGGTCAATCTGGCGGTCACTCTGGCGGTCAATCTGGCGGTCAATGAGGAAGACGATGATGTCGACAGGGATGCGGATAGGGAGGCCGATCGGGATGGACACGTCTTGACAGCGCGAGAAGGTATTTTGCGGAACTCATGCCCTATTTGCTGTGAGAATCATCTCTCTGGCAGGAACCGGGTGTTCCTGTATCAGGATGGAGTCTCTTCAAGAAATGGCGGCATTGCTTGGCCTTCCTCGCCGGAAGGTATCGGTATGTAAGCTTGGTAATACACGCGGGTAGAACGGTAGGGCTTGAGAGTCCTGGAAAGACTTTGGAGGATACTATTCAGCCGAGTGATATACCTGGGCATGCCAACGAAGACATCACGTTGTACACGAAGGAAGTAGCGCAGTATGGGGTGGATGAGTTCAGGTACACTCTAGCTATCATTATTATCACCAATGTGATCGCTATATCTATTGATGCCAAGGAGGGGAATCCGTTCACTAAGCCTGCCCTCGAGATACCTCTTCGCTCTCCGGCTGAACACCGTACGTATCCGGCCTCTTCGGAAAGTGCCCCGACTTGCTTTCCCGGTTGTCATCAGCTCGCACGTGATGTTGCTTGCCATATATATTTTATGCTTTTGAAGATTTCCAGTACTTTGGGTCCATAGTTTAGTGGTTAGAATAGCTGCCTTCCAAGCAGCTGGCAGGGGTTCGATTCTCCTTGGACTCATCGAATCTTTTTGCTCTCATCAAGCCTGTTGGAATGGCAGATAAACAGGCCAGTGAACGGGACGCGGAGTTGGCTTGGCAATGTCCGTATTCAGGCTCCCTGGATGGAAGACCTGCAGCAGCGCTCGCTGGTCGTGCTGGCAGCTATAGCACTTTGTAGACAGACTTGTAGATGTGCTCAGCCCGTTGAAGCAAGGGATTCCGTCTGAAGGTCCTTCTTCAACAGGTCTCGATGGCAATTCATGCCCTTAACCCTCGAATCCTGGTCGGGGCAGCGATTGTCTCAACCTGGATTCAACTTTTGGGATAGGGTCGAGTAGGCGAGGCTTGGTTTTGGGCTGGAATGCTTACTAGAGGTACCAGATGGCTGATATCTGCCTTTTCTTTCCCTTGCGTAGGCTAGGAGGTACGCAACATTGATCAATCGCTGCGCAAGACCCAATTGATGTTGTGCTGTTTGCGCCAAAGAAACTGATCGTTCACAATCAAAAACAACCTTCTTGTCCGTTCCACATCCCAACATCATATTTTCCATTCCAGACCCGGCATTGTTTATTCTACTCCAAGTAGACGATTTGTCATCTGTGTCAAGGGATCTCCTACATTAGTGTGGCCTGGACTCGAAAATTACAGGCTCTTCGAGGTTCCGACGCGAAGTGAGGACCGTCGTCAAGCACGACGAGCGCGCTGCTTTTTTTCAAATTTGACGTAATGGATATCACCTTTGAAACACGGCCCTGGGATCAGACCCAGGGCCAAGCCCCGACAACGCGAGGTCTTAAAGAAAAATGTCATATGCACATCACATCAACGGCAAATCGCTGATATCGCACACGATAGTCAGGGTGAATGAATCGATTGATCGACTAACACCGGAAAGCTCAACGAGAGCCTCCCGATAGTGAGGGACTCCAATCAGAAGCTCAAGCTCCCTTCAGGCTACCCCCTAACCACCCTATGTTACCCAACCGTATCTGAACCCAAAGGTTCTAGCATACGATGATCCGCAAACGCAGATCCAGCGGTTTGACGAGAGCGAGCTGCCTTCGTGCGGATCCACATCGCATTAGTCCGTCCGCCCAAAGTGGACGCGGAATGCGGGGTTGACTGCTTCCAACATGATTGCGGGCAAAGGCAGTCTGCGTGTGATATAGCTTATAAGAGCCTACGCCATGATGTCTTCCGCAACCGTCATGGTTCCTGTAGACACGTTGCATGTTTATTCCATACCTTCTACTCAAACATGCCCATTCCAATTCCCCCCTCCTCGGTGCCCGCCGCGCCTATCAAGCCAACGACAAGACCGACTCCAAGCACCCAAGACATCATCGATGCGCTAAGCTTGCCAGAAAAAGTATTCGCCCTCTCTGGAACCGGCTTCTCTCGCACGAGCGGGCTGCCCACTCATCATCTTCACAAGGTCAAAGTCTCTGACAGCCCGACCGACATCCGCGGCGACACTGTTTTCGGTCCACA
Organism: Naganishia liquefaciens; assembly: GCA_013423385.1. Classification (NCBI taxonomy): domain Eukaryota; kingdom Fungi; phylum Basidiomycota; class Tremellomycetes; order Filobasidiales; family Filobasidiaceae; genus Naganishia; species Naganishia liquefaciens. The sequence goes on along the minus strand of BLZA01000057.1, from coordinate 63,514 downwards.
TGGCTCTGCTGTTCTGCCCAACGCCACGAGCGTGGCCGCAACGTTCGATATCGCGACGATGCGCAGACTCGGCGAGGAGCTGGCTGAAGAGTGCAAATTGAAGAGCGTCGATAACTTGTTGGCGCCGACGATCAACTTGCATCGGGATCCACGAGGCGGCAGGAATCAAGAGAGTCCGGGAGAAGATCCCTTTTTGGCGGGACAATATGCCTCGGCCTATGTTCGAGGTACGCGTTTTCTTCTGTCAAGCGGATTTCCGCTCATGATCGCCCAGGTATCCAGAGCAGAGGAGTCGGTGCCTGTTTAAAACATCTCGTTTGCAACGATGGAGAAACAGATCGCCGTGCTTACAACAGCATCGTTTCGGACAACGTCATGCGCGAAATCTACTTGCGCCCATTCGAGATCGCCGTCAAGGAGGCAAATCCTCGAGTGATCATGACTGCCTACAACAAGATTGTAAGTCAATACCGCCAACAGTAGCTTTATGCTTATGACCCCTCAGAATGGAGCCTCTGCCGCTGAGAATCCTCATACTATCGGCATCGTCTTGGACGAATGGAAGTATCCCGGTCTGATCATGAGCGATTGGTTCGGCACTTACGATGGCGTGGCAAGCATCAAGGCAGGGCTCTCGATAGAGATGCCCTTCCCGGCTGCTCGTGGCCCCAAGTTGCTGCAAGCCATCAAGGAAGGCAGGCTCTCGGAATCAGACCTGACGGGCCCCCTCACGCGAGTTATCGATTACCTGAAGCTCACTGCGGCGCCAAAGGAGGAAGAACGTAGGCCGGAGCGAGCTTCACCTAGTGGACCGTCCGACCGAGCAACATTAATCCGCCAAGCGGCCGCAGACGGCATCGTGCTCCTCAAGAACGACGGCATCCTGCCGATCAACCCCTCCGAGGCCGGAAAGATCGCTGTCATTGGGTCATTGGCGACGGATCGCGTTCTCGCTCATCTGATCCGACCTTCCTACATCGTCTCCCCGCTCGAGGGACTCAAGGCGGCGTTTCACGCTCATCCCGAGAAGCTCGTACATGCGCATGGGGTGCAGACACACAAGATGGTACCGGTTCTCGGGGCGCCGTACACGGACAAGGTCGACTTTACGTTTTGGAATCGAGGCGACCGCAAGAACGGGGGTCAATCCGTCGTGACGGAGACGCACAACGAAGCGCATGTGGCCATTCTCCTTCGACCCATTCCTGGGCTGGGCAAGGAGTACGAGATTGAAATGAACACGACGGTTCGAGTCGCCGAGACTGGCAAGTATGCCATGTCCGTGGTGGCGTGCTCCGATGCCGAGGTCTTTATCGATGGCAAGTCAGTCTACACGTTTACACCGAAGGGTGTGATGGATATCCAGCAACAATTGTTCTATTCTGCGGACTACGAGCAGACGTTCGACGTCAACCTGGAAGCAGGCAAGGACTATACAGTCCAGGTGATTGCTCAATCTCAAGCACAGTCAGGACACGAGCCCGTCGGTCAAGGTCTTCGATTCGGTATCGTCAAGCATATCACGCGAGAGGAATCCCTGGCGGAAGCAGTGGCGCTGGCAAAGGATTCGGACGTCGTACTGTGTTTCGTCGGCACGACAGCAGAGTGGGAGATGGAGGGAATCGATAGGAAGGACATTGCTCTGCCGGCGGGACAGGAGGAATTGGTCCGCGCCGTGCTGGAGGCCAACGAGAAAGTGGTCATTGTGAATCAGTCCGGTGCCGCCGTGGATCTCTCTTGTGCCGCTGGTGCGCGGGCGGTCCTACATGCGCATTTCTCGGGTTATGAGGCTGGAAACGGTGAGTTGTGTAGCGGATCTCGAGTAGAGATCTCACTCATGTCTTTGCTTGCTAGCTATCGCTGATGTGATCACGGGCAAAACGAATCCGAGCGGTCGTTCGCCATACACCTGGCCTGTCAAGCTGGAAGATTGCGCCTCATTCGGCAACTTTCCCCGCGCCGAGGACATGTCACTGCAATATGCCGAGGGCCTGTTCATGGGCTACCGTCATTTTGACAGGGAAGGAGCCGCCGAGCCGGCGTTCTGTGAGTAAAGGTCCCGGTTGTCGACGATACACTAATGGTGTTTTCGTAGCATTCGGCTACGGTCTAAGTTACACAAGCTTTGACTATTCGTCGCCTCAAACCATGGGTTCCGTCGCCGATGGCATGCAAGTCGAGCTCGCAGTGACGAACACGGGCTGCACCGCCGGCCGAGAAGTCGTTCAGCTCTATCTCTGCGCGCCGTTCCTCTCTGGCCGACCCGCACAGAGTCTCGAGGCGTTCGCGAAAACGTCGCTGCTAGAGCCGGGACAGAGTGAAAGGGTGACTTTGCGGCTTGACCAGCGATCATTCTCGATATGGTGCGAGGAGCAGAATTGTTGGCGCGTGGAAGCGGGAGAATATGAGTTGCGGGTTTCGCGGAACTCGAGGGATGTCGTACAACGTATGAAGGTACAAGTGGATGAGACCTTGATGTGGACGGGTCTCTAGTGGGTGGGCTCTTTGGTCATCTTGTTGTATTCAGTAGGTATCGTCGTTTGCAAATCAATTCAGCATTCCGTGATGAGTGAGCGCCCGACTCGCGACGCGGATCAGCTCGCGGGATCCACTTGGGGCGATCTCGAACGCGCGGACGGGATCCGAGCTTTCCCACGTGGCACGGCAAGCGGGACGCGGCATCAAATTCAAGCAAGACATGGCGGCAGCTAATTATGGTACTACAGTGCTGGTAGCGCGTTTCCCACAGCCAGATTTTGACAATGGGCCGACAGGTGAATAAGGATGCACGACGGATGCAGCACGACGCTTGCCTTTTGCCGCGCGTCTCTATTGCCATCGCCACCGTTGCCAACATGAGCGCCATACGCAACTCACCGCTCATACCACAGCACGCGCCAATCCGTGGTCTCGCCAATGCCGTACCGCTCAAACGTTCGCGACGAGGACTCAAGAACCTGGCGCTGCTCTGCCTCGGACCACTATGCTTGCTCTTGATCTACTTTTACAACGGCAGTCGTGCATCAGAGACGACAGGGAACATTCCCGGCGGAGCAGCAGTGGAGCAAATCGTGCGCAAGGGTCGGCAAGGGTATGAAGCTGCCAAGGCGGCGGCTATCCCGGCGTCAAGGGAAAGACTGCGGATGAACGAGGAAGAGGAGGAAGAGCAGTCTCAGTCGTGGAGGGAGTCCCTAGTAGATCGGCTCTTCGCTGGATCAGAGGACGTCGACCAGCCGCGAGTGCCGGAAAAGGTGGAGATCAAGCCGCATAACTATATGGACAATGGGCTCGTGGCTGTCAATCCTCAAGGCCGACATCCAATTTTTGACCTCTTGACGCGTTCACAAGAGGCCTGGAGGCAAAAAACTTCAAAGCAGAGTACGACGCTGTGGCAAGCTACAAAGGAATACCGAAAGAGGTATCAGCGTCCGCCACCCAAGGGATTCGACCAATGGTAGGTCACCACATGCTTTGGGCTGAGCACGGCTGATCGCGCCGCCTCGCAGGTGGCAGTATGTACGGAATAATAATGTCCAGCTCCCAGACGAGTACGACCAGATCGTATGCTGCCTTTCATCTCCCCCCTCCTTTGACTGACCGTTTCCCCGCAGAACCGAGATCTCGAACCCTTCCGCGGCATGAAACCGGCCTACCTTCACTCTCTTCAACCAGAATGGGAAAATTCACCGGGAACGTACGTGTTGGAATGCAACGCACCGAACAAACCTGGATGTCACGTTGCGAAAAAGACGTTTGATACGGCCGAAGATGAACGCGTGGGTCTCGAGCGGGCGCACGAGCAGTTGGGCCTGCTCAAGGATATCGAGGAATTTTTGCCGCATCTGCGAGTGACGTTTTCGGGGCATGATGGACCGGCGCAGATGGTCGGGCATGAATACGTGAGTAGCTCTCTAGGCAATTTCAGGTCATTCCAGAGGATCTCACATGGCTCGCAGCGCTCGTCATTGGAAGATGCGGCGGAAATGGGCGAATGTGAGTGGCGATCAGGGTTCGCAAGAAGTCTGCTGAATAGTTTGCAGTCATCAATCCTCACGAGCACGAGGTGAGCCGCTTGTGCCATGCGTGCAGCGATCCCTGATTCCCTTCCAGCACGACTTGGCACATAAAGGATGGGCATCCGCTTGTGCTCCGCACAAGCCAATTCACAATAACCACGATCCCGATCTCCTGCCGACTTCGCAATCCTTCTTCAAGCGAGACAAGTCTTTCATCTGGGACCACAAGGCGTAAGCGTCTCATGAATGATCTTGGACACTCAGCTGATTGCACTTTGCTAGCTCTATGGACCCCTGTATTCACCCAGAATTGACGCAGATCACGGGATTTCTGGCCGGATACGGCAAAGGGCCTCGACCGCAGAAAGACCTGTATCCAATTCTCGCCATGTGCTCTACTCCGCTCCACTCGGATGTCTTGACTGTGAGTACGTTTGTGCGCCGGCTCGAGCCGTGACTGAATCGCCGCACAGGTTGCCATGGAAGCATTCACGGAAGAGGTCGGAAATGACCCACCTTGGGAGCAAAAGACGGATTCGCGACTGCTATGGGTGAGTAGCTCGGCGTCGCCCGTGGTCGCGGCCTTACCCTTCTCAGCGAGGTTCGACCACTGGTATTCTGTTCAAGGATGGTCTTGCATGGAGTGAGTTGCACCGCCTCGGGATCAGTATAGGCGCTGACGCCAGACGTCAGACATCTCTCAGCGAATACGTCTGGTAGAACAAGCGTCGTTAAAGGAAGGCACGATTGCCCTCCTTCCGTCCGCGGCATCACCTGATACTCCGATAGGAAAGCCCGAGTCCACTCCGATCAGCCATCTGAACGAGTTGCTGCTCGATATTGGATTCGTTGGAGAACCTATCCAATGCGCCGATAAGCATATTTGCGACGAGCTGTCGAAAATGTTCGAGTTCAAGGAGAGACAAGGCTGGGACAAGGCAAACAAGTGAGTCTTGTCGCGGCGCAGGTCAACGTCAAGCTGACTTTTTGACAGTTATAAATACATCTATGACATCGGTAGGATTCTCATTCAGTGATATCCAATGTCGGGCTGATTTGTGCTTACGGTGCTGTAGACGGCAACGGATGGTCTGCAAGATTCAAGCGTTTGATGTCGACCAATTCCCTCATCCTGAAGACCACTGTCTTCCCGGAGTGGTATCAAGACCGTATCCAGGCTTGTAAGTAGTCTCCGTCTGTGGGAAGAAGGTAACTAATGTTCGCATTTAGGGGTTCATTACGTTCCCGTCAATGTCGATCTTTCCGACCTTTACGACACGATGCTCTTCTTCAAGGGACATGATGAATCAGGACACAATGGTCACGACGACGTGGCTCGGGAGATCGCAATAGCAGGGAAGCGATGGAGTCAAACTTTTTGGAGAAGAGAGGATTTAATTGCGTACCAATTCAGGTGCGTCGAACCAGATTCTCCTTCGACCCATGGCTGATTGCTCGTTCAGGCTGTTCTTGGAATATGCAAGGCTAATGTCCACAGATCAGTCCGACGTACACTATGACGCATAGTCGCGGTGAAACGCAAAACTGGTGAAGGCGACGGAATTCGGTACATTCCAATTTTTATTATCTGCATACACTACATGAGTTCTAGGTTGTAAAACAGAAGGCGAGATACTTGCACACTTTATAGATTTTGACAACAATCAAAGGCCATCTCTCTGCGTTCCGAGCTAGAAGCATGTCAGTTACCTGACTCCTTTCTCTATCGTGCGCTTGAAGCCCTCAGTCCTCATTCTTCCAAGCCCTGAGCCCCTTGTTCAACCATTCGCCATTTTCCAAGAGCATGGGAAACAACTACATCCCAGTCAGCCCATGCTTGCATCACAGCTTCAGCGAACTCACTTGCGCCGCACTGTCGCTGGTCAACTTGATGGGCTCGCCAACCTTCTTGAAGCGCATCCGGGAGTAGAAAGTGGCTGCCTCTATATCAAGTCGCGCTCAGCAATGAGTGATTACCTTTCCTCTTTCTTGCGACTACTCGCCATGAGCAGCAATCAACATGACTGGCAGTCGGCACGAACGAGCAGCCATGATGGTGTATTCCATGAGTCTGCGGCCTACTCCATATCCTTGAGCGGAAGGTAGAACGCCGACTTTGTCGACATCTGCGATCAAGGTCGACAGAATGCTGCATAAAAGGCGGGATGGGCGCCTTACAGAGCAAAGGTCCAAGCTTTTCTTGGAGCTGATTGCACACATTGTCGACCTGCGAGGACAAATCCTGCCAGACGGAGGCATCCTTCCCAGGAGGCTTGCCAATCAACATCTTGTGCCGGTAAGGGTCTGCACGATTTGCGTTGATTTCCCAGGCTAGAAGGTAACCCACTATCTTGCCTTCCAGCTCGGCGAGAATCACGACACCGTGATGTGTCTTTCGTATGATTCTGGCCAGCTGGGTCACGTACCTCTTCTTATCCTCAGGATCTACCTGAGAGTAAACCAAGCCATGCCACTTGAGCTTGTTGCAAGCTTGGTGGAAGATTTCGCCTACAGCGATGCATTCCTGCGAGGTTTTAGCAGGCCGGATCAAGATGTTCATAGCCGGTGAAGATGGATAATCTTGATATTCTTCTAGAAGCAGATGTCCACGAGCATCATGGGAAGAGAAGAAGTCTTCCGCAAGGTCTCCTGACTATATATGCAAAGCGGTCGGCCAGCCAGGGAGGAAGTTTTCCTTGGATGGCGATAGGGGTATCGTGAAAGGAAGTAGAGTTCCTGTTCGCTAGCCCACTTCCTCTCCTTGGCCGCTGGTACAGAGCTTCGGAGATCGAACAGGTTCTCCAATATTCTGGAGAAGGGATCTTGCCCCTATTCGCCCACATGGAGAGGGTTGAACGACATGTTGGACTTGAGCGCGCAACGCGAACCACCTTGCAGCCAGCGTGGGAAAGCGCGTGACAAACCCAGACGCGCCTATTTCTGGCTGTTCACTTGCAATCGCACCTGGCCAGCGGGAAGGTGACTTGACGATGATCTCGCGACATCGGTATCCCTAGCAAGAGTACCACCTTTCTCACCCCTATACCTCATCATGGATCCCGTAAAGTTGGCCAAGCTCCAAGCTCAGAACACCCGTCTCGGTTAGTCTCAAGTTTCTCGGAGAGTGTTGTCGCAGCAACCGTTGGATCGCACAAGAACTGGCAGCAGATGGAACTCGGTTGGTCGAGCTGGATATGATGCAGGTGTCAGTTGGCGGAACGGACGAGAAACAGTGCTGGACGACGGGCGGCTCTGGACGGCTCTTCGGATTCTGCGCAACATGCGGGCGTCGAGTCGACCGTGAGGTCGAATGATCGGCCCGAGCTCTACTCTGGATCGAAAGAGGCTCATTTGGCTCGAATATCCCTGCACGAGCACGAGCTGATACAATCTTGACTCGCAGGTGGAAAGGGTACGCCCCGACGAAAGCAGATCAAGAAGTCGGCTTCCACCAAGGAAGGAGATGAGCGAAAGATCCAGGCTGCTTTGGGCAAGCTTAACGTCCAGCCGATCACTGGTGTAGAGGAGGTCAACATGTTCAAGGAGGACGGTACCGTGCTGCACTTCCAGCACCCCCGAGGTGAGTTGCTGTTTGAAAATGTCGCGCAAAGGAACCGACAAATGTGAGCTGTGCTTAAATTTTGACTGACACTAACCTCTCTGCAGTCAACTCGGCCTTGCCTTCCAACACCATCGCCATCACCGGTCAAGGTCAAGACAAGGAGCTCCCCGAACTCGTTCCCGGAATCCTCAACCAGCTCGGCCCCGACTCGCTGGCCTCGCTCCGCAAATTGGCCGAGTCTTACCAGGCCATGGCCCAGAAGCAGCAGGAAGCCGGTGGTGAGGGCAAGGAGGGCGAGAAGGAGGCTGACGAGGAGGACGTGCCCGACTTGGTGGAGAACTTTGACGTCGAGGAGACCGCCGGCGATGCCAAGTTGGAGGAGTTGAACTAGGTGCAGTGTTGATGGCGTCGCACGCGAGAGGGTTAATGCAGGCGACGGGATGCGCGACCCGCGCGGGACTATGGGGAATACAGAGATTGTATAATCTTCGTAGCACCAGACAACAAAAGCAAACGACATGATTTCTTTGCGACGCAAGCGGTCTCAGTCAAGCGAGCGGATCTGCATCTTGTTTGAGCCAAGCTGAAATACGACAGATATCTCGAGGTACAAATAGTGAGTATAAGACGGTTACATTTGCCGATCAGCTCCTCGGATGCGGGACAGGGAAGCACGGCACGATTTCAGAATCCTCGCTTCGATTCGTTCTCCGCTGCAACCCTTCTTGATGCCGCATACGAAACGGTCTTCCGACATCATTGAGGTGTATGAGCGCAGAGCGTACAGATCGCTTGCGCACAACAAGCAGAGGTCGAACCGCTCCTAGCCGTCCCTGCGTGTTTTACATAGGCTATCCCACCTATTCTTTTTACTAGCGGAGAGAGATCTGCCCATCCGCTCGCCAGCAATTGATGAAGCACCATAAGGGAGAGGGGTAGTACCTGGAGATCCGATGTCCCTGTATCGACCGACATCGGACCGAAAGGTACGCTCGTACTCCTTCTACAGCTTCTATTACTGCATAATGTTGCTCAGATCTGTGTGCAATCGGGTAGGCAATCGCCCCTCAGCTTGCCTTTTCATGTTCCTGAATGCGACATCCCGAAATCAAGAACTTCGTGAGCTTTCCAGCTACCTTTTGGAATGCGTTCGGAGACTTGACCAGCTACATCGCCTGTTGAGGTTTCTGTCATTCGAAGGCTTTGTTTCTCATTCTGTTCACGCCTCCGAAGCGCCGTACTTTGACAAAGGAGGCGCTCTCGAAATGGTGTTTTGCGCCTGTTTTCCTGCAGCGGATTGACAGCTGGAACGACCCAGAAGTAGGAATGCTTTTGGAACTCGTCGAGAGAGCCACGGCAACGCCACGGCAGCCCGTTCTCAGGCTGATCGGCATCTCACTAATTCTCGACATCGCTGTACAGTCAGCGAAGCCGGCTGCAGTTCAATTACCGACGCAATGCGTGTATGTATACATTGATCACAATTGAAGGGTCCCAGACCGTCTCATCGCTCGACGTAGACGACGTATGGACATCAGAAAAGCTGGATGTTAACCCCAGCTGTCGCACTGCGCTCTGGGCGTCAGGAGTCTGAGGAGCTGTTTGAGGAGGAATATCGCTTAGGATTCTGCTGGTCCACGTAGGCGGACTTCGCAATGACTTCGCAATAGAACAATTCCCAAATCCAGCGATACCCAATGCGATTCCCTTCATGTGAATGTCATTTGTTTCAGGTACCAACAAGCTTTTGCCGGTTGCAGCGCCGAGACGCAGTCTAGGAAGCCGTCCAGAAAGCTCTCAGCACCGGCGCCGCCAATGACGATACCGGCGACGTGGCCACCGACAGTCACCCGACTACTGACGCCACGGACAACGCCCTCGGGGCAAATGGCGAGGGCACCACTGGAGGCATCGACGATTTCTGTCGTCTGTCAGTCCCGCTCTGCGAGGCCTTGTCCTAGTTTTGGTGCCGACGAGAAGCGCGACAAAGGTATTGGGCTACCGATAAGATTACGGATTCTGGGCTTTGTCGTTTTACTACCGTTCGTAGGCATGAAGCGACCGGGAAAAAGAGTCGGAATTGACGGGTGGGGAGATGGGGAGATAAGGGCCAGATGGACGAACGTCGGTAGATTCTTTTCGATCATGGGTGGCTCAGGTGGTACGATGATGCCAGAGAAAATTTCTGATCAGCTGGTGACGGCCTGTCAAATTGCATCATGCGAGGTCTTTTCGTCTGTTCGCTACTCGGGAAGTATGGATTTGGCGGAGCACTAAGCAGCCGATTCTTATTACTGGGAATTCGGCTGCATACGCAGAAGACTTGATCGGGACGCGGTTCCGGCCTATTTGTTGGTGTGCATTTTCGAATTGTCGATCTGTTCTGGCTTTGAGCTATCGTGCTTTTCCGACGCGTCCAAGGAGAGAGAGGCAGAAGGCGGCTAGCAAGGCTCGCCTGCTGACTTGCTCTAGCTTTCTTCTAGTCCACATCGCCCTTCTAGTACTCACATGGTGCTCGAGAGCTCCTCGTACATGACGTCCGACCGAGGGTTCTGGCTCGCCCGAGAGTCCGTAACAAGGCTGAAGTTGCAGATTCGACGGGTGTATCTGTAATCTAAAATCGATCATCAGCATTATTACCTCATGTCTCAAGCAAAAAGGTCATTTCTTCATGGCTAATCGGCCCATTCACTACTCACTCGACCTTTTCTTTCACTAGCATGTCCGCCACCGGTCCTTGATTCATGAACTCATCTGCGAACTCATGGACTCATGTGGCGAGAAGTGACATCGCGGCGGCCATCTGACACCCATACTGACACGACGACGCACACGAGCTTGATTCGATATTGAGCATCCAGCTGACGCGCGCGCCGGGTGTGCTGCCGAGACACTCAGGGTCAGGAACGAGGCCCAGAATTGGCTGCTCGCATTGGTCCAGCCATTATCGCACCGGACCATTTATCCTCTACACCGGTCGTCGGCACCTTGAAGCCATCGATCACCGTCAGATACACAACCCGCAGATTCAGCCTTGCCCTTTAGCAACCTTCGAATCTCATCCCGTCGGTGATTTCGTCACTGACAGCGCAATTCGCGATACGGTTTCTCTATTTCAGTGCGTTCCCTCGGGAATTCGTCGATTCTTCTCGGCTTGCAACGCCACACCGTCGGAGCTGTTCTGGCATTCAGGAACAGCTTGTCTCGACCGTTTCAAGTACCGCATATACTCCCGCATTGCACAACCAATCCGTCCGGAGACATTGACCTCCTTTCGATCACCATTCCGGCTCGTTACTCCATCAATCCACTAGTCAACGTCTCCCCTCTTGGGTCCACGGCTCAGCTTCTCCCTACTACTGCGGAATCGTCTTTCGTGTTTGTCAATTCTGCATTCGAATCTCCGGCATCACAGGAGGGCAAGGACGTACAACGCTCATCTGTCAAACACGGCACATCTAATTGGGATCAGGAGTTAGCTCCACGTCATTGTAGAAGAAGGACAGAAGGAAAGACAGGCTCGGGAAAGGCAGGCTCACCTCAGTGAACATGTGAGTGACTTCTTGATTGGGAGCAGCTCGAATAGTCTGCCTTGTCGCTCCGGCGTGCGGAATCGTCCTCGTGTTGTCCTGACCGATGTTACAGCGAGAGCAGAGTCTTACGGAACAAGATTTGGGTATCATTGGTGCCATTAGGTGATGCCTGTGGCTGTGATAAAGGGGAATCCATAAGAACAAGGAACTAGGACGACCCTGCGTCTGAAACATGATACCGTTGCACGGCGACCTTGCCATCTTTCGATTTCTCCTATACCACCATAACTTGCCGTAATGCTGATTCCGCCATTCCTTTAGCCACCTCTTTTCCGATTATCCCGCGCTCTTAGCTACGGCTTAACCCTCGCGCCCTTCTGTGTCCATATTGGAGGTCGTTTGGATAGGGTCTCTTGAACAACCTTCCTCAATCGACAAACAGCCGACCGCGATTGCAAGTTCTCGCAAATTGTCAAGCGCTCCCATTTGCGTCCTTGCGAAAAGGTTGTGCTTCCACGTGTGCTGGACATCTCGCCTTCTTGTAAGACCACTGAATATCGGCGTCCAACCCTCCAGACGTAAGTCACATGTGCCCGTCATGCTTTGTCACTGGCTGCAAGACAAGGGTTCATGCAGCTATTCACGGCAGATACATGCTTTTCCTTGTCATTTCTCTGCAATGTTCACTGATAGCACTATCCGAACAGGTCTGCACCGCGACACGCCGAACCTCGCCGTCAAGCGGGAACAATTTGCTCGCGGTCTTTCACGCAACTGCTATCTACAATCACAGTAGTCGGCATACGAACGGCAAATAACGACTGCGTTCGGCCCACGTCCTGTACTGTTGACGTCTTGTTGGCTTCGCTGCTAACTTCAAGGCTCGACAATTGCTTTATACCTTGGACAAACATTCCCGAGCCCAAATGCACGTGTCGAAACGGTAGTCGCATTCGAATTCGAAACGCAGAGACCCACCAACAAAGTAACCCGCTCATAGCAATACTTGATTATTCATGCCGATAAGATTTGTTGTCAACAATCATTTCGGATATCAGATATCGGTGAACGCCGATTCCAACACATAACACACATAACATCACCTTCGACGCGAAGACGTGGAAGGCGATGAACTCGTACAATAACGCAGGCGGCGGCCAAAGACCTGTCAAGCCACCGTCCTCCTTTAAGCCACTATCCGATGAATATGCAGCTCCGACGGATCGGCAGCAGCCCTACCAACAATCTTCTCAGCCATCATCGACAAACATGATGCCGAACATCCCATTCCAAGGCATACCTCCTAATAAGCCCAAACCCGTAATGCCAAAGGAGGAAGAGTCTAGACAGAGTTCAGCGTCGGAAGGCTTGATGAACGCAATCAATGTCAATCACTTTGCGTTCCCTATCAACGGCGAAGCCTCTGGTGGACCGGCACCGAGACAAGTCCCTCAACCTGAACCCTTGCCTTCAAACTCTCCACAACGCCCGGAACCAACTGGTCGTCAATACTATTCACTTGTACCGGGGTCAGATCAACCCCAACTGTTACATGACTATCGGCCGGCCGAAGATGAAATCGATCCTGCCACCGGTAGAGTCAAAGTAATGCCGACTGGCGTCAGCGGCGGTAAGATATATGTTTGTATGGGCTATGGGGATTGTGCCAAGACCTTTACGCGAAGTGAACACCTGGCAAGGCACATCAGGTATGTCGCGTGTAAGAAATGGGCTCTATGGCTGATTCTGGGGCAATAGGAAACATACTGGCGAAAGACCGTTCTCGTGCCATTGTGGCCGAGCCTTCTCTCGTCTGGATAACCTTCGACAGCACGTATCTTCATGCCACGCCGAGGAGTCTGTCGCCAATCAGAGAACACTCGCCTCGCTTGGCGAAATACATCAACACTTGTCCATGAAGGCACTACGAGATCAGAAGCGAGCGGGACAGGTCATTGAATTGGGCAAGGAGCCGGCAGCCAAGAAGCCGCGGAAATCACGTACCAACAAGGAGCCAAGAAAGCCGAGAAAGTCGTTGGTACGAGTCGACTTGATCGGCGATCCAGAAGGAAGTCCAGGCCCGTCAACACAAAATCATCGCGCAACACAGGATATTAAACCCGGTTCAGCCGATCATGATCTGGCTTACGATCCTTCCCCTGTCATCATCCCTGTGCAGGCTCCTCCTGCCGAGCCGGCGGTCCCCGCAACGAGATTATCACCAGGATATGTGATTCGACATCAACCGGTTGGGCCGCACGGTCGACCATGGACGGCAGGCCAACCGGAAATGTCGCACATCAACGGTCATGTCCGACCAGGAACGCAGAACTCTAATCCGGACTCGAGACCTCCGACGAGTGCTCGACCATACGCTTTACCGTACATTCCGCAGCCGGTCATAGCTTTTGAAGAGCAGCCGGTCCACGAGAGACACATAGCAAGACAGTATGTCGAACCCGTTATGAACGGCTCGCAGAACGAAATTGTTACTGCCGATCGGGGGGACGCCTATCGACTGCCGTACGCCTATGCCGAGCCAGTGCAGCGCGTTATAGATGGTCAGGTGCACTACACCCGCACGCCTTACGAGCCTCTTCCGCTACCCCATCAAGCAAGCTACGACATGTCGGTCCCACCGACTCCACAAGGAATGCAGCAACGCGGCATACCCATCTATAGCTCCTCGGATCCGTCATACACGTCATCTGGATCTCTCAACTCGCGGCAATCTCGACGTTCAATCATCTCTTCGAGCGGTCAACCAGGCTATATTGAGCACAACATGCAGCAGCAACAGCAATTTCGTAGCATCGCACCCGCGAGTTCGACTCAGATCGCCGAGATATATGGCAATTCTGTTGGGCAACAAGAGTCGCCGTTTTCGTATCACCCGCCGCCAACGGCGACGACGAGCCATCCACCGCAATTTGCGCCAATGTACTACCAGGGTGAAAGCGAGGAGGTATACATGCCTCACCAAGTCCAACAATCACAAGAACCGCCGCAACAACAGCAACAGCAGCAGCAACAGCAGCAATATCAGCAACATCAACCGCAGCACCAACATCAAAATCACATGCGGCTACAACCGGAAGAGCCGCAAGAGATGTCGCACTACATCATGAGTGCGAGAAATCAACGCCGGCGGCCATCATTACCCATTCAACAGCTCCTGGAACCGGATCCGAGTCATCAAGTCGCGCAGCCGGCTGCCCCGCAGGAAGTCTTCTATGTGCCGTATGCAAACGGCGAGACGTACCCCCACGGCGAGAACTACGCGCACGGCGAGCCATTTCAGGCGGAAATGCCGCCTGCGGGATACAATTTCAACGTTGTGCCGGGATGTCCGTCGGTGCCTTCTGGTCCGTCGAATACGCGACAAGAATGGAATCAGCCGAGAGAGGATCCGTTGGTGGGGCAGATGGATGCCAAGGCTCGTGCATTGTTGGAAGGTAATGGTGCGTACGGGATGTAAAAAAGGGGAGGAAAGAATAGACCGGGTTGTATGCGTTGTCCGGCTTGCATATACGTGCCGTATAGAAGCGGATCTCACAGATATGGTTTCACGTTATAATTTAATTGCATGCCAAGTTTTCTTTGGATCTGCCGCGCGCCGGTCCGTGTTGTATGGCCATGTGGACTTTGGGTCATGGGTCTGACAACGGTCTATCACAACGGTCTATCGTTTGATTCGCCGCTCGGGACTTGTGCGCGACGAGCGGGCATTCACAGTTCCCCTGCGAAAACTTCCCTTGGACATACCGTCGGGCGAACTTCGGTCTTGCTCGACGGCGTAGCCGCTCGCGTAGGCAAGGAGGGGGCAACTGCCGCATAGCGGGGGGGCACCCCTTGCGTGATTCGTTGCTTGCCCGCTCGGCTGGTAACCGCGAACAGATACCGTTATGGACCGTCAGGAGCTTTCACCCGCTTTCGAGGCTGTTCGTCCTGTCAGCGCTTTCCGATTGCGGACCCGTGGGAGCGACTTGTGTTGACATGTGCTTGCTGCGCTAGCAATGCGGGGAGAAGCGGCAGATGCGTCAGCTGATTGGGATTGGCAATCTAGCTCGAGCAGAAGGCTCGGGAAACGCTGCGGCGTCAATTCTGCAGGATGATAAATCTGGCGAGTTTCACCAGCTGCTTTCGCGTGAGCGTCGCATTTTGGGTTTTCGATATCAGCTTTCTGCCGTGTGATGCGGGCAAGCTTGCGGCGAGAGGGTTTTCAGGTTTCGTGCTGAACAGGCGACCGCGGAACCTGGCGAGACTATCCCGCCTGCACAGACAGACCTGTATTCACGAAGGCCGGACAATCTATTGCTATCATGCATCTCTCCTACGTCTTTCCGGGGTGAACAGAGTTGTTAACAGCAATAGTCGTTTGTTTGTAAGGAAAATTGCAAGGAGCTTCCCTGAGCTGCGCTCCACCACGTCCCAGTGACTCGCTCATTTCGGTACCGAGACGAGGGCGAGGGCAGAGGCAGGCAGGCAGGGAGATCCTCGCGAGCGATCAGACAGACAAGAAATGAGAAAAAACATCGGCTTTATTCGGTTATTCGGACTTCGGCGATGTGGACGACCCGGACCTCGACCCGGACCGGAAGGTGGAAATCCTTGGAATTTCCTGGCAGCTAGGGAAAGGTGGTGAATGCTCAAGTGTTCGGGGTTGGGTGGGCGGGGGGAATGGCACACCATTGCCATGCCGAGAGGTGGGATCTAGGGGGGCCGTGATCACGTCTCACCTAGCCTGCTCGTCGTAGTCTGCGTTGCGTGCGCGGGACCCGTCTTTGCGGGTGATAGATACGATACGAATATTTCTCGCCCCAAAACGAGCCCAAAACGAGCCGTCTGGTGGAGAAACTCCGGTCAGGAGGCTCCGGAATTGCAGAATTGAGCTCCGCGTCGCGCCGGGGAAATTCGCCCGGGGCAGGCGGGGCTTTTATCGCGCAGGCTGGACATGTGGGGGGGGGGCATGTGACAAAAGAGCATGGCATACCGCTCGACCCAGGGGGGGAACGCCGCCAGTCGACCATGACAGCCCCGCGATAGCATGGCCCTCGCCCTGGAAACACTCATCCACGACATTGACCGCGAAAAGCTCTCCCGCTGCCTCTCCTCGACGAGCATGTACTCCAACTCGTACAGCGCCATGGCCAGGCTGACCATTGACAGCAATACCGACAACGAGCTCCCGCGGATTGGCGCATCGTCACCGCATTGGCCGTTGCCGTCCATCAAGGATACGCTCTCCCCGCCGCTGCACCATGCGCATTCGTACTCGCATTCGTACTCGAGCTCGACGGGCACGTCGACGCCGTCAACGTCGGTACATGCGCCGCCATCGCATGGACGGTCGCATTCACAGTCCAAGCCCGGGCCCAGCAGGACGGGAAGGCCGCACTCTCAATCAGTGTCGAGCATGACCAGCCCGTATTCGTACTCGACGACGTCCACCTCAGCCAACGGATCATCCGCCAATACGAGTTTTGTCAATTTGCGATCCAGCTTTATGCAGCAGTCGCCGCCATCACGGTATTCCGATCATCCGTCCCGTGCTTCACTTGCCGAGTCTCTGCATCGACATCATAGTGCCTCGTCGCTGCCTCCAAACGCACATTATCATCATCTGCATGCGCCCATCCATCATTCGCTCTATCAGGACCACGATTTGCCAACAACGGGACCACGCAAACGACGTAGCTCGACAACAAGCACGCATGCCGCCGCCGCAGCAGCAGCAGCAGCATCAGCATCAGCAGAGCGCAGAGGATCCGGCGCAAGCGATCGCCCCACTATGACGGGGATCGGGCTCGCCTCGGCACCGCCTGATGAGCCGCCGAATCATCATAATAACGCCAGTCCGCGCGGCGGATCACGCTCGTCGTTGATGATGACGCCGAATCATAGCGGTGGACCGGGGCAGCCGATACAGCGGAGACAGGGATTTGCCGTGCCCGAACCGGCGGCGCAGACGGGGCAGATGGCGTCGGATCCGAGTGCGGTGCGGAGGCTGGCGCATTTGCAGTGTGAACAGCGGAGAAGAGAGTGAGTGCACACGGCCCGCGGCTCCGAACAAAGGACACGGTCTGACAGTGTTTTTAGGAGCATCAACGGAGGGTTTGCCACTTTGCGGACGATACTACCAGAAACCACCAACGCAGACTCCAAGGCGGCCATCCTGCAGAAAGCCATCAACTATATTCAGCACTTGGAACAAAGCGTGCGCGCTTCCGGTGGCAAAGTCGGAACGGCGCTCAAGGCGGCACCCAATGCGAAACGCAAGAAGAAATCATCGCTTTCAAATTCAACGTCGGAAGTCACGAGTCCGGCCGACGACGACGCCTCGCTGCGCGACTCTCCTGATTCGCCGCCACCGAAAGAAGTCATGAGTCCGATACGTGATGCCGTCGAGGACATGGCGGTGGATATGGAATTGTCAGACGAGGAACATGGGCAGCATCATCGCGATGGAAAGGAGAAACGCGGCGGCGGCGGCGGTGCCGGCGGCGCACTGTACATGCTTGGAAGCGTCGCCAGTGCCGCGTCACGGGCTCGTACGCCACCGTTGCCGGAGCTGCACTATGCGCGCGAGCCACGAGTTCCGCTCTTGAATCGTCTGGGACTCTCCCGGGGCGGCAAGGAGGATGTGGTGGTGAATATGTCGCAGGGAAAGGACTTTGATGATAAAGTACCGGGACGGGTATGGGAACATGTTGAGAATACGCGGGTGTATCGGTGACGAATGGACTTTCTCTTGGGTTGTATGTTTAGCAATAATGTTGACCGTTTTCGGAGCATATAGGTATACGAGCTTGCAGGTTTTACTCTGTTTTCGGATGACGAGGTCTTTGTACTGGAGCTTGATGGATGGCTCATTCGCCATGTTATCACGGTCGAGATTTTTTGCAGCTCCTGCGTTAACTAAATCCGATATCGCTGCGATACATATATTGTACACGATATAAGAACACAGAAACCTGCTTTGCCGCTAACGATAAATATTTATTCTTCCATCCACCGCGACCCATCTCTGATCACTTCAGAGACACGAGAATCTGCCTGGGAGGCTCCGAAGCTTGACCAGCGTTCGGAATGTTCTGCTGGACGACAGTTACGTGCAGGATGTAACCAATCTTCCTCGTCCTTTTTCTGGTTATTGGGTCTTTTCGCTTGATATCATATTGAACGTCGAGTCGGTAGTCCTTGGTGGAGAACTCGATTCTCCATTCGTTGCCGACCCCGTTATCGACAACGGTTCCAAATCGCGCCGAACCGACCTTGGGATCAAGCATGGCAACATTGAGGCATGCTCGACGCAATTCGGCAAGTCGGCTTTGAGCGTGCTCTTCGGGACTGAGGTCCACCCCTTTATGGTAGTACGCTTGAGTGAAAGGAATCTCGTAGACGACGGGCGCAGAGGACATCATGAAACTAGCAGCAGCGATGGGACTGTGTAAGCCAGGTAGTATGCTTGTCTGGTCAGGCGGGAAAACCTACGGCGGTGTTGCTTGGAGGGCTCTGGGTTGATCAGGTTGAAAGTACTGAAGGTATCGATAGGAAGATGCTTCTTTCGATGCTTTCAGATGGTGCGAGTGGGAAGCAGCGAGAACTATGTATATCTGTATATACATATACCTATCCGAGCGGGCCTCGCATCGGTGATTAGGTGTAGTGGTCAGTGACTGTTATCAGGCGGGTGACATGATTCGTTTCAACTTTGGTTGTAGAGAAGCGTGCCTGCGGATGTGATAGGAAGCAGAAGGCGGGATGTCAAGACGCACGCTGATCCCAAAGGAAGAGAGCCTGCATATTGCGCGTTACATTGTCGAGCTGCTTCTAGATTTTCCTTTACATGTCAAGCGTCGCCTGACGTTATCTGCGAAAGGTCTGGGGCGTCGACGCAAGTTGTACACTGACGGTAGACCTTGAGGTGACCCTGGAGGAGAAAAGCTTTGAAATCGCTTCGACAAGGTTATGCCCACATCCCATCGAGTTCAAGCAATTCGCAGATGGCGGATTCAAGCAGGAACGACAGGTTGAAACTTGTTTACACTGCTTACTCTGGTAGATTTGTTGCTTCTAGACTTCCCTTTACAGGTCAAGCGCCGCCTGACTTTATCTGGCAAAGGTCTGAGGCATGGACGTAAGTGACACATTGAAGATAGACCTCAGGGTGACTCCAGATGAGAAAAGCTTTAGAGTCGCGGCGACATGGCCATGCCATCATCCCGTCGGATTCAAGCGAACGCGGATTCAAGCAGGAACAACAGCTTGAAACTTGTTTATACTGCGCTGCTTACCCAGACATTTTCGCGATTCTGCACCCTGCTTCCAATGCAGCTTCCGCCGTATGATGAATCAGCTGATGCAAATCCTGCACATGTCTTGTCACGAGAATCGACAGGAGGGATTGACATCCAGTTCCTGATCCAGCGATTGTGCTGACTACCGTTGGCGGTATCAATCGAGCAGCATGCAGGCTCCCAGGACGCAGACCTTCAACAACGCTTCTAGAATTCCGTCGAATCCAGGAGGTATCAACAGGTTTTCAGATGAGGCGATTCCTTGCCTATGCAAGCAGAATATCGTTTCGGATCATCCGTTCATGATACCAGCTGATTCATACAACATTTTCGTGATGCGCGACTGGGTCGAACCCTAAAACTTGGTCGCGCTCGTCAACGTTTAGCGGCACTGACCCATGTTTCAGAAACGAAGTCCTCCTACATTAAGTCCTACAGCCTCCGCACGCTTTCATAATGATCGCTTGAAGAGGATCTTGGTATATAGGTGAGCGATAGCAGAAGTATCGACTTGCGCATAACAATATGAGCGAATATTATCCTTTGTGTTGACTCCTTTGACCTGAGCCCCTCGAATGACCTTTCAAAATGGCTCAATGGCGTCCCTTTCCCTATGTGCCCGGTTGGATATAAGTGGCGCAGCAATCTCCCAAAAGGGCTTCATCGTTCTCGCCCTTAAACAAATCACTCCGTGAAATGAGCGTTTTCATTCGATCTGCCACAGCCGCCGACACTGCCGCCATCGCCGAGAACTACTTTCAAGCTCATCAACATCTCGGCTGGTTCCAGCATGTCAATGTCGACGCCGATCCGAACGATCTCAAGGCGTTTTTCCAGTCGATCGTCCAGGCCATTCAAAAAGTGAAAGGCGTCACGTTGGTTGCAGAAAAGGGCGGTCAGTTGGTTGGTCACCTGCTCGGCTGGGAGCGAGCTTCGGACTCCGCCGTCGAGACTGCTCTTCCCAACCCTTACTATGACCCCAACGTGACAGTCGGTATCCGAGGTCGAGTCTGCTCGCGATGGGTCAATCAGCAAGCGGATATCCGACGCTTTTGCGGGCAAATGGGCTCGGGACGGTTCTTTTGTGCGTCTAGGTTATGATTGCCTCTTACGGGGACTGATCCGATTTCTCATACGGAACCCAAGACGTTGACTCGGTTGCAGTTCTTCCGCAATATCAAAGGCAAGGTATCGGGCGTTTGCTGTTCCAGAAGGCCATCGAAGAAGCCCGTTCTTCAGGTTTGGCTGTTGGCCTGGTCGCCCCGCCTGGTAAGCGCTCTTCCACGGCAGCTCGAACACAGCTCACCTCCTCGTAGAGTCTGCGCCTTTCTTTGAAAAGCTTGGCTTGCAGCGGGCCGCAGAGTTGATTACCTCCCGGGACGACGGAAGATTCCAGGTGCGTGAGCTGTTCTCAAGCAGCACTGTGTCTGACGGCTTTCATAGCTCATCCCAATGTCGCTGCGAGCTTGAGCTGCTCATGGCGGGCTCGTAAAGACGACCGCTGGCAGAAACACTAGGCTCCCTGGTTTTAGGATGTACCGACGGCCTTTCCGTGAAGCCGTATTCGAGACTACTATGTATTTGTGGCCGCGATCTGTATTTGCATTTGACAATTGGAAAATTCTTCATTTCTTGGAAATGTCCTGCTGTCACCCGAGACATGCGACGAGCACCGTCGGAAATTCATTGGAAATGTCCGTAGTCCGCGCTGATAATTACAGTGCTATACAACATCACGCCGACTCCTGTTCCATCTGTTTGGCCAATACTAATGCGAACGCGGCACCTATCCGCCAAGCTTTTCCGTGCGCGAGCATGCGGGTCCCCTTTTCCAGAATCTTTTTCGGAACGACAGCGTCCCGAAGCTGTTGGCGTTCTTTGATAGTCGAAGGTATACCGACATCGTTGGTCAGATGGAAGAAATTGGCGATGAGCTGCAAGGTCTCGTATGACGCGACCGTGTCCTCGTCCGCTGGCAGCCACTTGACGTAGGCCCAAACGCAGAGGATGGCTACGAACGTGCATGTCGGATAATACAGCGAATGCGTTGTCAAGGGCGTGCTAAGGACTTTGAGGAGAAAAATAGAGTGATCGCAGGCATGTCTTGCCTCGGACGTTGATGTCCACGCTTGTATTTCGGGAATGACGCTAAGAGCTTGCTGCCTTCCTCGCTCTGCAAAGATCAGCCGGGATTCGCTTTCGTCGGCGCGCTACTTACTGCCGACTGCCGTATAGAGGGTGTTGATATAGACGGAGAGGGAAATGTGACCCAAATGGTACATGATTTTGCCCGCTTCGCCGTTTGGCGTAATGACGGCCGACTTGTCGTAATAGTTGTCCCTCCAGATATCCAGCGCATCCTTGAGCCACTGCGAGAAGTCAGATTTGCCTATTCGACACCTCCTTTAACGCACCTGTCTGCGCCCTTCGAATCCGTAACTGATATTCAGTGCCATTCCCACGCGGTACAGCGGCACATTGAGCCCGGCAGACAGATAGATAGATAATTGCGTGCGAAATTCTGTGCAGCATTAGCTGGGCCATGGCAAGTACCACAAGACCCACCGAAAATATGGTGATGAAGCGAGGCGACCATGACGAGTGCCGCGAATGCATTAAGGTGTCGTATCGGCGGCGGCTTGTCCTCGGCATTCACGTAGACGGGTGTGAGGAGCGCGGACGTTCTGCGCGACTTGGTAAGATGCTAGATGATGGCCAGAAATGTGATGCGAGACTCACGAAGAGGCAAAAAATGGGGACGGAGGCAGCGGACTCAGACCGAGCATGTTGCTCCACTGCTTGGCTGTCGGTGCTTGCCAGAATTCTTCATCGCACGGCAGGACAAAGAGAATCATGTCTCCGTGCGAGAGGTATGCCGGATGATCGAGCAATGCCGGAAAGAGGGCATCAATGAGGCAAATGGCCGTTCCAAGTCGTTTCCTGCTTTCGGACGTGATCCATTGGCGCCATTTCGTTTCGAGGTTGGCGCCTTGGATCATACTAGACTGGAAAAAGTTGGCCGAGTTGAGGAGGTCCGCCCGGCGACACAGCTGTTACAGGGTCAGTCAAGTAAATTGACACAGACGTGCACTTACGTTGACGAGCGTTCCCCTCATGGCCTCTGCAAACTCGTACGTCCGTTTGTTGCCGCACCACAGGCCTGCCAGCACGACGAGCAGGTAGACATGGATCAAGCTCGTGCTTCGTAACTAATCACACTGTCAGCATTGACTGATCACACGGCCATCGGCAAACGCACATTCATGCTGTCATTCTCAAACAAGGCATTCAGCGTCTTTCGCAAGACTTCGATCAAATCGATGCAGAACCCGCGCGCGCCAGCGAGACTCGAGTAGTTGGCGCCGATGCATATCAGACTCGCGAGCAAGAGGGGCGCGGCTTCTCTCGGCTCAAAGGTGGCGAGATGAATGATGGGCAATTGTGGATGGAAATTTTCAAAGTAGACTGTCAGGCTGTCAGCGTGGAGCGTATGACAACGTTCAAATATTCACTTACGACTGATCAGGTGGTTGACGGTATGGATCGACCGAGCCATGTAAAAATTCGTCAAGTCGGGTCCCGCCGTGTATTTTGCGAGGGCTACGGCGGCGGGTTAGGATCCTGGCTTTTTCGCCTTGCCCCAGCGAGGCGACGCACCGAAACTGCTCTTGACCTTGGCGTACGTCTCCTCATCGAGCCAGTACCGTTTCCACTTGTGCAGCTCGGGCGCGATCCCGGACTCTTGCTCGATTTCGGCGAGGTCTGCACCGGCGCCGACAACGTAGTTGCCCGCTGGCTTCCAGTGCATGGCTAACATTTGTCTGGTGTCAGGGCCGCGCGATACATTGTGATGGGATTTCGACTTACGCCACTTGTCCTCGTCGTTTGCTTCGTTCGGCGGCGTGACGGCGCGCGAGACGTCTCCGAGCGGGGACACCCATCGCTCGTCTGGGCGCCGATGGGGTTCGGCCGCGCTCTCGACCTCGCGCAGCCATGCCGAGAGAAAGTTGGGGTCGAGCTCGCTGCCGTTGGAGCGGGCGGTGGGAATGTTGAATGTGCTGTTATTTGGGTTGGTCGGATTTGGGGTTTGATTGAGCGGAAGAAATGTATCGAGGAGCGTGGCGCGAGGAAAGTCGGCGATCCAGTGCATGCCGTTGTCTATTGGATGATCAGCATCGGGGCGTTGTCAAGGACGCGATAGGACTGACCCCAGTGCAGTTGATCCATAGGGCTGCTGATGTTTCCAAGCGCATCCCAAATCAAGTTTTGCTGCAGATCGTCGCCGCGAGGTGTCGGCGGCGCCGGCTCTGCGTTTCTCCGAGGATATGCATTCATGTTGTCCTGGCTCGGCAATGGTGCCTTGTCTGACACAGGCAGCGGCAGCGTCTGCGGCTGCGGATGCGGTGCCGGAGGCTCGATGAACGGCTGCTCGGTGCCTTCACGAGAAAACGGCGTCCTGCTGTCTTGGTCATGATGGTGCCGTTCATAGTATCGCTCGCTCGGCCTGATGATGCCCTCGCTAAGACTCGGAAGCGTGGTAGCGCCATGGCCGATACCCCGATGTACGGGCAGCGCAATGCTCGTCAGCTGCGTCGGCGATGCGTCGTCCGTCGTGCGGTCTAATGAGTCCCTGCGTGCGCGTTTCCGGGGATAGCCATCGTCGTCGTGCGTCGCTGTCCGTTCATACGACTCGGACGGCTGGTCGCTCAGGCGTGGAGAGAGGACTAGGTTGTAGGGATATCCGGCGATCGTCGATTCGTGCGCTGGTCTCGACGTCGGATGAACGTCTTGCTGCCGCGCGTCTGCTTGCGCCGTTGTCGTCGACGGGCCGGGCGTCTTGCTCACCGCCGCCTTGGCGTCCTTGCCGCGCTCGTGGATCTTTTCATGCCGCTTCAAGAGATCCGGCCTGGTGAACGCCTTGTCACAGACCCGACAGACCCAGGGACGTTCGCTGGCATGCGTCTTGGTATGCCGCACGAGGTTCTCGATCCGGCTGAACGTGGATCCGCAGTGGCAGGCGAATGTCTGGCCGTCCACTTGGCCCGGGGGAGTCGCCATGGTGGACGAGCGACGGGCGACGGGCGACGGGCGACGGGCGATGTGAGGATGGACGGGTGGATGGGTCAAGTCTCTCGAGAGATTGGGTCGAGGCAATGGGTGCTCATGTCTCAATCCGACGTCGAGCGTGCGGGGCAACGTGACAAACGCATGTCGCATCGCGCGATCACGGCCGCCGATGGTCTGGTACGTTGACGCTCATCTGCTCGTCGTTTCCTGTCCCCTCCCCGTGCCGCTTTCACTTCACGACGTCCTCTGCAGCTGCGCCCCTCCCTGCTCGTAGCCCTTCTGCGCGTCCTTTTAGATTGTATTTCATCGACAAAGACTACTCTACAGTGATGGGCCACGTCGACCATGCGACCCGGCAAAGAGGGCCTCACTCCCCCGTCCTCTTTGCCCCGGCAAAATCCCATCATCCGGTCTCCTCCTCACTCGACTCTGGTATCCATGCACACTCCCCTCCACGGCTCCACCCAACGCTTACTCCTCGGGAACCTCGATGGATCCATCGTCGATACCCTCGATGACGTCGTGGGGGTGCTTGCCGTCGACGGTGCAACCAACAGACTGGGCCGTGCCGAGGACCTCCTTGACGGTACCGGCGAGCGTCTTGGCGAGCGACTTGGAAGCGAGCTTTCGGGAGATCTGTAAAAACGCGCCGCGAAATTGTCAGACACGGACAATGCCTCGGCCGCAATGCCCTCGTATCTCCCCAACTCACGTCCACAATCTCGTCAAACGCAACGTTTCCGCTGTGCTTGATGTTCTTCTCCTTCTTCCTGTCTCGAGGAGGCTCCTTCAAGGCCTTGATGACCATGGACGAGGCCGAGGGGACGACCGAGACGGCGGCTTGTCGGTTCTGGATCGTCAGCTGGACGGTGACTCGGAGACCCTTCCAGTCGCCGGTGGCCTTGGCAATGTCTTCTCCGACCTTCTTGGGGGACTGCAGATCGTTTCCCGTCAGACATGCTTTCCCCTCGCCTCGATATCATTCCGTCCGACTCACGAGACCCAAGGGACCGATCTTGGGAGCCAAAGCGGCCGAAGAACCGACCTCGCCACCGACGGCTCGGAGGTAGATGATCTAGAGAGTTTTGCCCAACATGAGTCTTCTGTTTTCGTTCACATCCTCTCTCTCTGAGGGATTCCTGGTTATGCGCCAGCCAACAACACACCTTGACTTCTGTGGGGTCGATCTTGGGAGCCATTTCTGCAGACGGATGGGAATCAGCGAGAGGGAACTTGGGAAGATCGCGCGCCGGCCGCACTCACTTGTCGTTAGCTAACTTGGAACTCGTCGGGGGAGCAGGACCACCGCGCGCGTGCGATCGGCGCGGTGATGGCGATGGTGAATGGCCCATTGTCACCGTCGCCCGCTCTCCCTCGGGGCATCGGGGCCGGAGCTGGCCGGAGGAGAGTGCGCTTATTTGGAGGGACGCGCTTAGTCGGTGTGTAGCGCAAGACCGCATCCCGCTCGAATCTGAGACGCTCCAGACTTTTGTCGTTTATTGTCGGGGGATGGTTCTGCGGCACCCTTTTTACGCTCATCCCGTGCGCCGCCGGGTCAAGACGGCTGATGTTTCCCCACCACCCTCGGTGACTCTGCATGTCGGGTTTCATTATAACGCAGTACATAGTCATACAACATGCCGCGCTCGCTTGCTCGGCTAGGCCTCCATATCCACATCGCTCTGACGCCGTGTGCGCGAGCCATCGTCATTGTCCCCGTCGCGTGAATACTCGTACTCTTCGTCCTCTTCTTGTATCGCCTCTTCGTCCGAACCACCCTCGTATTCCTCGTTGTGTGCGAGAGCGAGCGATGACATGGGCTGCGTGAAATGTGTGTGAGCGTCCCTGATCGCGCCGTATGCGGAATGGCCTCCCCCCGCCGCCGCCGCCGCCGCCGCCCAAACTCACCAGCATGGACTCGCCCGTATACGTGAATCCGCGAAAGTTTTCCTGTATGCTGCTCGTGAGCGGGCTGCCCCCGGCGGGCGCAAGAGGCGGGCGCGTCGGCTTGATCGCCATGGATCCCGCTCCGGATGTTGTCTTGCTGCCGCCGCTCGCCGAGATCCCGCCGCCGGGCCCGTTGTACGAATGTCCCGAGCTCGAGGTCGCCCCGCCGCTGCCGCCGCCGCTGCCGCCAATATCCCCGACGCCCCATTCAAACGGAATATCGCGCAGGTCGGACGACGTAAAGAGCGGGTCAAAGTTGGCGACGCTCTCGTCCGACTCGACGACGGGCTTGAAAGGTGGCGTGATCTGCTTGTTGGCGAGCAGGTGCCAGTCGATCGACTTGAAGAACGGGTGTTCCTTGAGCTCGGCCGCGTCGCGTTCAGCGCCGAGACGGTGTTTCGGGTTGCGGTTCAAGAGCTGCGGAGCGAGGGATCAGTGGATCGGGGTCGTGCGGCGAGCAGCCGACTATGACGCACCCCCTTGACAAACTGCTTGCCGTCCTCGCCAATTACACCGCGCGGGAAACGAATCTTGCCGAAACAGATATTCTTGTACATTTGCTGCACATCCTCGGAGTAGAATGGACTCCATCCGCAGCACATTTCAAACAGCAACACGCCGAGCGACCAGAAATCGACGAGCTTGGAGTAGCCGTGGTCATCGAGCAGGACCTCGGGCGCGAGGTATTCGGTCGTGCCGCAGAACGTGTTGGTCAGTTGGCCGGCGCCGAGGTCGGGCTTGGAGAGGCCAAAGTCGCACAGGGCGACGTGGCCGGTCGCGTCGAGGAGGATGTTTTCGGGTTTCAGGTCGCTGAGAGGGAGGGAGGGGAGCGAGGTCAGCGCGGGGGAGATGGGCGTGGACCGGGGGGACTTGCCGATAGACAATGTCAAACTTGTGCAAATGCTCGAGCGCGAGCACGAGTTCGGCGACATAGAACCTTGCGCGCGTCTCGGTGAATCGTCCTTCCTTTTGCAAATGCCAAAACAGCTCGCCGCCGCTCTTGTAGTCTGTGATGAAAAACAGGTACTCCTCGGTCTGGAAGCTAAACTTGAGTCCGACGAGAAACGGGCAGTCGAGCGAGCGCTGAAGAATCTTGCGTTCGCCGATCGTGTGGGCGATTTCCTTTTTCGCCACAATGTCCTTTTTCGAGAGCATCTTCATGGCGTAGATGCGCTTGGTGTCGCGTTTACGGACTTGGAATACCTTGCCAAACGTGCCCTTGCCGATGAGCTTCATGATTTCAAAGTCCCTGGGCGTCAGGGCTCGGCGGGACTGGATGGAGGGATGTCAGTAGGGGCGGAAGGGGGGAGGGGGGCGCTGACAGACGCACCTTGAGCGCATCATAGCTGATTTGCAGCCAAATCTCACCCGTCACCTTGTCGTCGCCCTCGCGCGGTGCGAGCGGGAACCAATTATCGATCGTGCATCCGTCCGTCAGGACGGGTTTGATTTCCCGGACGCCGAGGAATCCCTCGCCGGCCTTGGCGCGGTCGTAGACGGAGACGTAGATGATCGAGTCGGGGGATGTGACGTCGCTGAGGGGAGGGGGGGGGGGGCGGGTTTAAATGCAGCGCGGGATGCAAAAAAAAGGAGAAGCGGGGGGGGGGGGCGGGGGGGGAGAGGACTGACAAGGATACTTCATCCTTCCATACCGGATCCGACGGCGCGGCACTGCCGAGTCCCGCCGCCTGTTCGTCAATCTTGGGCGTCGATGCACCGCTGCCGGATTTCCCGGCATTGACATTCTTGGCGCTCTTTGTCCGTCTGGCGGCATCGGCAAATGCACGACTGATGGATCCGATCCCGAGCGAGGGTCCGTACGAGTTTGTACGTGGCAAGGCGGGCTGCTTGCTGTCGGCGGTGGCGGTGGCGGCGGCAGGACGGGCCGAGGGTTTGACGGGTGGACGCGAGACGAATTCGTTTTGCTCGAATTGGATGACGACGTACGGTTCCGGTTTCGCGCCCGGGTCGGCGCTCGTGGTCGGCGGGATGGCGAGGCCTCGGCCGGCGAGAATCTTGATCTTGAGTGTCCCGCGCGGTGCACGTTCCGGGCTGTGCTGTTGAGTGTCGTCGGCGGTCGTGGTGTTTGCCCCGGGTGCTCCACTGCTGCTGCTGTTGCTGCTACTGCTGCCGCTCGCCATGGCACTCGCACCGCCCGTCAAGGCCCTGCGCATCTTGGGCGGTTCACGCAAGCCGAAACCCATCCCCGACGTCCCGCCGAGCGAGTCGCCGATGGTAACGCCCGTCGTCGGCCTCGAGGCTCCGAGCGTCGCAGGCGGTGTCATGGGCGCCCCAGCACCGTGTACACTGCTACCGAATTCCCCGGTCGTTGGGGTCTTCAATCCCGAAGGGAACGCGGCGGGTCCGAGTTTCGGAGACGAGCGGGCTTGGTGGTCGCCGGCGGACATGACGGCGGCTGCGGGACCCGTATGGGGGGCGCGTGGGGGGTCGGCCGCGGGGGCGGGTTGCTGCTGCTGCTGCTGCTGCTGCTGGTCGAATGGGTTGGCGACGGGTGCGCGCGGGGTGGCTTGGTCCGGCGGTCCCGGAAGCTGGGCGTTGCTGGCCGAGGGCGTGGATGGCCAGAATTGCTGGGGCGGGGCGGGTGAGCGGGGGCAATGAGGAGGGACGAATGGAACTCACCTTGAGCATGACGGGGTGTTGGGTGGGGATGGAATGCAGTGGAATACACTATGCCGCGGGTGGGGATGACGGCGGCGGTTGACTCGAATAAGATGAATGAATGAATGCAATCCACTGTCCCGGCTCTCGTCTCGGCGGAAGCAACGGCGCGTCACCGGGGGGGAGGGGGTCAACTGGTATAGCCACAGGCAGGAGACACACGGGCCGAGGAGGGGGCGGCGTGGGATGCTCTAGACACACGGGCGATGAGACGAGGACAGGGTGGCAGGGGCCTCGCTATCGGATGCCACCATCTCGCCACTTGGGCAGACCCAGATGTCACCCTTGACGTCATGGAGAAATACACGTCATTAGCGGGCAGTGGGGGAGGGGGAGGGGGAGGGGGAGGGGGAAAGGGGGGAAAGTTGTTCCTTGGGTGTCGAGCTCGTTCCAGGGTGACGGGACGACCCAGGTCCGTGACCGACGTCCCTTGCCATCGCCCTTGCCATCAGCAGGCTCGCCTCTATGCGTCGACCGCTTCAATTGCTTGAGCATCTTTTTGTAAACTGCCGGAAAGCAAGGGCCAACACGCGCGCGCGGGATGCAGCCGACCCGCGCGATACTCGTAAGGGGGACCAGGGCGAGCAGTTTGGTCGAGTCGATATTCATTCCGTTGACAAACAAACACTTGCGCAACGGCCGCAAAACGCAACTACATGGTCTATAGACATCCGTGCGCTGAAAGAACGGCGATTTCCCCAGCCAAAACGCGGATCGCGGGGCAGGTCGTCACTCGCGAATGGGGTTCGCATCCCGTTTGCAGGTCCTGGCAATCTCGCGAACGCAAAGGCATATATTCTATAGATGTTTGTGCCTCTGTTGCTATAACTTTTGACCGTCCACGTCCGTTCGCGCGTGGGCAACAGGTCATCCGCGAATTCTCCAGCCCAAAAGCGGGTTGAACGCGAGTCGCGATACGCAGACAGGTATTCCCAGTCGTTTTGTTGGAGGCACTTGCGACACCGCGAACGCAACTTGCATGGTCTATAGACATCTGTGCACCTGTTGATATGCCTCTTACCCGTTCGCGTTCGCGGCTGTTTGCGTGAATGCAAGACGAGGTGGAACGCACAAGGTATATAATTGGAACGCGCCACGTCGCACATCGCCGTGACATTCTTGTCTAGAAATCTCTAGAGCTAATGCGGGACGAGGTTCCAGCTGCGAGCTGCCAGCTGCCAGGGAGTCTGTCGTTCGAGTCGATGCACATGCCCAACTCTGTCGATACCGAATCGAATCGAATCGAAGAGGCAGGTTGCCTTGGGGAATGTCACGCATGGCCAGTCATGCGAGGATGACGCATACGGGGGAGGGCTTAGTCATGCATTAGTCATCCCCCCCAGCCCATATATACGCACTCGCCCCGCCCATGGTACTCTCGCCTCCCCGTCTCCCATTCCCTCACCCACATCCCATCACATCCACCATGTCCACCCACATCCCATCCACCATGCGAGCTCTCGTTCAGCACGAATCCGTAAGCCCCTCCCCCCATCGCGCGCCGTGTCGTCGTCCTCACACCGTTCCCCCCCGCCCTCGCCGCACAGGAAAAACGCGCCGAGGTCAAAGACCATCCCGTCCCCGCGCTCGACAAGAATGAAATCCTCGTCAAGGTCGCCTACGTATCGCAAAACCCAACCGACTGGAAACACTCGGCGTATCTCAGTCCGCCCGGAACGGTGATTGGGTGTGATTATGCAGGCGTGGTCGTTCAGTTGGGCGAGGGCCTTGTGAATGCCGGGTGGAAGGTGGGCGATCATGTTGCGGGCATGGTCCACGGTGGAAAGTTTACCGACAAGGGATCGTTTGCCGGTAGGTGGCCTCGTCCGTTGGCGGCATCGGCGTTGAGCTGACGGGTTCCCGCGGCAGAGTACCTCCGCGTTCCCAGCGATCTCGCATGGAAGGTGCCCACCGAGGGTCCCGTGACGCTGCATGAAGCACCCACGTACGGCGTCGGGTTCACCACGGCCGCCCAAGTCCTCTACACGCGTCTTGGATTGCCGTATCCGCCGGAAAAGGCCGATGGAAAGGATTGGATCTTGATCTACGGCGGATCCACAAGTGTCGGGTTGTTTGCGCTGCAATTGGCAAAGCTCGCCGGTTACAAGGTCGTCACGACGGCGAGCCCCCGAAACTTTGATCTCGTGAAAGAGTTTGGTGCCGACGAGGCGGTGGATTATCATGACGAGGACAAGGCGGTCAAGGCGATCCGAGAGGTGACGGGTGGCAAGTTGGCCAAGTGTCTCGATACCATTTCCGAGGGCGGGTCGTTCAAGATTTGCCTCGAGTCGTTTGGTACCGAGGGCAAGCGCAAGTACAACATGTTGTTGCCGATCAGCGAAGAGGGCAAGAAATTGGCCGAGGAAAAGGGAATCGAGACCGAGACGACGTTGGCGTACACGTTGATGGGCAATGTGAGTCGATGGCTATCCCTCGTCCTTTGGTGGCGCGGCTCACTCATCATCCCTTGCTCCCCTGCCCCCGCCAGGAATTCGAATTCATGCCCGGCCAAAAGATTCCCGCCGTTCCCTCGGACCGAGAATTCTACGTCAAGCTCTGCAAGGACACGCCTCGCTTTGTCGGCGAGTTTGGCATCCGACCGAACCCGATCACGGACAGGGACGGCGGGCTCGATGGCATCTTGGACGGGTTCGAGCTCATGAAGAATGGCAAGGTGTCGGCGTCCAAGTTGGTGTACAAGGTTGCCAGTGTCTAGAGGGGGAATAGATAAAAGGATGGTAGGAGTCGCATAGTAAACAAAAAGAAGGAGAGGTGCATGATAGGTTGTGTAAAGAACATTCATGCGATGCATAAGCAAGCTTTGATGATAATGGAGGGAGGCACGTCGACCCGCCGCGTCAGTCGCGCGCATATCAAGTGAGCGAGATGACCTGTGCGCCGGAACTGCGAGCGAACAGGGCAATAATCTGTACGATTTAGAATTAAAGGTCAACGCATTGGGCAGAGAGTTACCGTGGGGAGCCGAGCGGTCGTTGAAACTAGTCAATTGGAGTCATCCCCAGGCCTGCCAATTTTCCCTTCCCTTGGAGCGCCGCATGGGGACATGAACGCGCTGACCGTTCATCGTCGCACGGATATGGCAGTCATCGCCGTGAGACGGGCGCTCAGCTCGAAGAATCTGCCCAAGCGTCTTGTTTCATAGCCCGCGGCGCTGGTATTTAGGCGCGCCAGGACCGGGATTGCCTGCGATGTTGACGACGTAGGATGTGTAAGACAAAGGATAGGGGCATAGAGAAAGTTGTCGCGAGGTTGAAGGGCCTCCGGACAGGCGTCGTCACTCTGGCTTCTCGCGTTCGATAGGTATTACTTGACCGATTTTGAACGATTGTCAAAAGATCAAGTCACACGGCGAGCTGATACCGTATCGCAAACATTTGGTCCAGTCGCGATGCCGGGGGACATCAAAGCATGAACGCTGGCATTCAGAATCGCGTTTACCTCCGATTCGAAACGCTATTAAGACCTGAACGTTCCCTCCATTGGCCGGCCCGCTGGTATTATCGACGTTGACAAGCTTCCTGGATATAGGCCAAAAGAGGGCTCGGCCTGACTCCGTTCGTGACCACACCCATCTCGGCGCCAAAACTCGGTCGCGCTTTGTGAAACGCAAAGCAGATCCGTGTCATCGCCGGCAGCAACTGATGTCGTATGAGCGTAATAGTCGCTCGAACGTATGCGCTGATCCCGTGCCTCCCCGCAAGACCCGGGACAGTCGACTCGCCCTCACTTCTGGATCATACCATATGAGACAGCGCCGTCGCATGCAGACAGCTGCCTTGGGCTTCACAGCCGCCAAACACGCAGCGTCTTCTTATGCAACACATGGAGGTCCTGAATCACGTCCGTAATTATACAACCTTCGCTACACATTCGTATACTGCCAAATTCGAGCATGGCAGTCGCCGCTGCCGCTTGCAAACAGGTTTCCACTCTTGGCCAGGTCGATGGAGATGACTGGGGCGAGATGTCAGCCAGGGCACGAGATGGTTCAGTGGAATGCGACTTGCCTGAATTCTTGTGCCCTTGCAGCAAGAATTGTGCCTGTCCGTCCGGCTGCCAGAATTGTATACTGCGGTCTTTGGACCCCGACACGATCCAGGCGCCATCGGGTGTGGTACCAACCGAGAGTACATAATCCTATAGCGGCGTTAGCGAGGATTGGAAACCTAGAGGCAAATGACTCACCTTGTGACCGACCAGTGTCTGTTGCAGCACACCGAGTCCCGTTGGCGAGGGGTGTCCCGGCTGCGCCCGTTCTGCAGCCAACTTGGTCTGCCTGAGATCCCACACTTTAAGGCTCTTGTCGAGCGAACCAGAAACCAGAGAATCTCCGGCGGGAGAAAAGGCAACGCTGTAGACGGAATCCTTGTGCCCGCGCAGCCGTTCGACCTGTTGGCCCGTTCTCGTGTCCCAGACGCGCACGATCGTATCAAGACTTCCTGCAGCGACGAGTTTTGAATCGGGCGACACTAAGCGAACGGTCGGGTGTCAGGAGGCCAAGAATCACGAGTCGACCAACACTCACAAGCCACCGACGTGATGCCGGCATCAATCGGCCCTGCTTCGCCAAGCACAACATCCTCAATCTTCAAGTCGAACACGCAGTGTCCGCTGTTGATATCCCAGATTCGCGCGCTCTTGTCGCCCGAGCCGGAAACGAGGAACTGTCCGTCGCGAGAAAAGTCGAGCGAGTAGATTTCCTGATTGTGGCCCGTCAAGAGGTGCTTGATGCGTTTCTTTGCAATGTCCCAGATCTGCCAAGGGGTCAGCGGCGGTGCAGTCTCGCGGACGACGTGCTTACCCTGATTTGACGATCTTCCGCACCGGTGGCGAGGAATTTGCCGTCTGGACTGAAGCATATGCTGCGGATGTACAGATCGCCCGCTTGCGATGCAGCCTCGTCGACGAGGATACTGGGGGTATAAACATCAGCGGAAAGCTCATTTCGCGGCGTTCCTGACCACATACTGTGTCTTTTGACCCGTCTTGGTATCGTAGATCTGCGCGGTCCGGTTGCAACCTGTCGCAAGAAGCTGTCCGTCATTTGAGAATCTCACACAGCACACGACGCTAAACGAGTATCAGCTTCCGGGTCTACCCAGAGGAGAACGCTCGCACTGACCTCTCGTGCACCAGCGTGTGCACCAGGGATACATCCAGGTTCTTCTTGTTGCGCGGATTCCACACGGCGAACCATTCGGCACCCTCCTTTTTGAATTCCCGCGGAACGGTATCGGGATCAAGGTCGGAGAGCACTGTCGCCGGGGATTTGACGGGCGGAGCGGTGCGTTCTCGCTCGGGGATGGGTGTCACGCGCGGGTAGCCTGGACAAGGCTGTTAGACGTTGTGAAGAGGGCGTGCTCAAAGAGACGTACCATTTTTCCCCGGCTTGTCGTCGACTTCCATCTTTGCGTATCCACGATGCTCCCTCTCGCGTCTTTCCATCTCTCTATCACGTTCCCGCTCCCGATCGCGTTCCCGTTCCCGTTCCCGTTCCCGCTCCCTTTCCCGCTCCCGTTCGACCTCTTTTTCACGCTCTCGTACTTCCCGTTCGCTCTGCGTCGCGGCGCCTGGAGGCGCGGGAAGGGAACTCGGGACGCCGCCTATTCCGCCGCCGACGAGTCCCGGTGCTGTTGCGTGCAGCGGAGCGGGACCGTTGGATGTCGGTCGGATATTGCGTGCGAGGTCGAGTTCTCGTCGGAGGCGGATGCACTCTCCTTCGAATCTGGGACAGTGTCAGGGATGGAATCGTTTGTATGAGATTGGGGGACGTACTCGTTGCGCGTCTTTGCGTGTTGTGATTCCAACTCGTAGAGACTTTGCCTGATCAACGCGATTTCCTGAATCTGAGCTTGAACTGTTCGCCGTACGTGAGCGCGGGTCCAGGCATGAGCGGACGAACCAGGGGACGCTCACTCTGTTTTTCAAACTCGTCTCTTTGTCCCTTGACGACGACACACTCTGCCTGCAGCGCTTCATACTCTCCCCTGACTAGCTCGAGGTATTCATTCAACCGATCGTGTCCTACGCCCGCGAGCATGTGTCCCGGAACGGAAGCTGGGCCGGGAATGTTGGGGTGAACGACGTGATGATGGTGTCCTGCGCCGATTCCGGGGATTCCTGGTGCCTGTCCCGGTCCCTGAGCGGCCAAAGGCCCAGACATGGTGGATGCCCCGGGTGGTGGTGGTGGTGGTGGTGGTGGTAGTGGTCCTGCTACGTCCGCGTTACGCGTATGCGGGGTAGACAAAAGAGGAGGGTATGGCTGTTTCCCTGATGGCGGCAGGGGCGGCGGCGGCACGGGTGCGGACGACTGGGGAATGGGAACGATGGGCGGATTGGAAGCGGAAGGAGCGATCGCTGCTGGGGGGATTCTATGGTGCTGCAGGGGAGTCAGGCGGGCGCGCGCGCATGAGGCCATCGAGGGGTGATGGTACGCACATTATAGATCGCGGACATGCTATGATCCGGGACGGGGACACGACGCTGCGCGAACGCGGGAATCCGAGTGATCGTGGCCGGCTGGCTGTACTGTTGAATCGCTCACTCGCTCGCTCGACTCGACTCGACTCGACGCGCCCCGTGATCGCCAGCCAGCCAACTCGGTCGCACAGCAGAAAGGGAAGGGAAACGCAAAACAGCCAAACGGCACCGGGCGGGCGAGCTAGCGCGGACGAGGTACAGCGGGCAGCGGGAGCGAGGGTGTAGGTGTTGGGGGGGAGGGGGGTGACAGTGCGCTGGAATGTCGTGGGACGGGGTGTCTCGTATTCTGCCAATTCTACCTATGCAGCAGGCCTCTCTCTTCCCCTCTGGAATGCCGTTCATGCCTCGGATAGTCCAGCATGCCCCATCTCGACAACAGGTCGCCTTGTGGGACTCGTATATACCGAAAAGAGGAAAAGCCCGAATTTCAAGAAACAATGACCACCTGTCGCCGCTGTACTGCCCCAGCTAGACTGTACCCCACCCCGGCGGGCTGCAGGCTGGCTGGCTGTAGTTGCGGTGCCTGCTCGTCCGGGGCGCACCGTTTCGTGTACGTCACGGGGCCACGTTTTGCGAATGAATGGCCATTAATTGGTAGCGCAACAATAATGTTAATCGTGAGGGGATGGGTTGGGATGGTCGAGAAGCAGTCTCTGGCAGTCTTGGAGAGGAGGATACGATACCATCACGAGAGAGCCAAGAGATACGCGTCTCGGACTGCACAGATGACCACCGGGGCCATGATTACTGCCATGACGATCGCAGATCCGCCGCGTCTGCAGATCTCTGCTGATCTCTCTGTGCACACTCATCCGCGTTCCTGCATGACACATCCCGAAAGGACGGTAACAAGAGCAGTGCGCGGCAGCGGGAGAAGAGACTTTTGTTCAGTTCAGATAGGAGGCTAGTTATCAATAGACGACGATGCACTTTGTATGCTGCTACCGATCACTGGCCTTCATGCATCCCCTCCCCTGCACCTCCCACTCACCACCCGACACCAGCGGCGGCATGGCAGACAGCGGTAACCATGTCGCCGACAAGCAGGGCGACTTTGCAGTGTGGATCACGATCGATGCAAGACCATGTCGTGCGTTTCGGGGCGTGATTCATCAGGCTGGAGAAAAGTCACAGGTGAAGTGTATGATGGCCATCGAGGTCGGCAAAGTGAGCTCAAACACGCGCCCGTGTCTCGAACAAAGGGATTGACGTCCCTCCGTGTAGAATTTTCGAATCCATGTCGATACGACCGGTTTCCATTCGCGACGCTACCAAGACCTTCTCGCGCGACACCTCGCCACGTCCAAGCCGCCCTTGCCGCCGCTCGACACTTCGGGCATGGAAGACTTGGAGGTTCGTTTGTCCATCGATGGAAGGTGGATTGCGACGCATGTGATTGGAGCGCAAGCTCGGGATCGAGTAACATCGTTCAAGGGCGCGGCGATCAGTGATACTGCAGTCAAAGTCTTCAAGTTTATCGATCCGAGAGCCGTGCGTGTTTCGTTCGTCGAGATTGCCCTTGTACTTGCTGACACGTCTACGTGCAGGCACAGGTCCGTAGACCACCGACGGGCCGAGCACCTCCGACGACACCTCCATCCAAGTCTGCAGAGATTGGCACGATCAAGATTTCGATCCACAGGGTGCGCAGGGGTGAACCGACGTCGCCTTGGATTCCGGGCAAGTTGAATGCGATCAAGCCGTCCAGCGAGGAAGCAAGACAGCACGGTGCCATCACGGCGTACGTCGGTCTGTAGATTTGTAGCGGATAAAGCTCACCTTGCTGCAGTTACGAACAGCCACAGAGACTCCTTGGGCCCGAAAAGTACTTTATCGTTCGCCGAATGCCAAACGACAAGACAACCCCACTGTGCTCGTTTGAGATTGCGTATCATACGCCCGACGAGCTGCGTGCATTGGGGATCGCTGTGCCGACGTCCAGGACGAGACCGCACACGGGTACGGAACCGACTTTTGCGTACAGAGTTCAGGCTTTGCCGCGGCCGGCGTTCGGTATGTCCCTTGCGAGTTCGATTCGGAGCACAAGGCTGATCACCGGCTGTGTGCAGTTATTCCAGATGTCGCGATGCTTGATCCGATAGCACGACCGCTGGACGGATCCACGATGGAGTTCATGTCTATGGGTCTACTCACGCCTCGATCTAGTTATTGACAAGGCTACGCATTCACCTTTTTGAAACAGCACGACCAACGCATCTCAGACGAAAGGCGCTAAAGCGCACTCGGCATTTTCTTGCTGAATCATCTCACGACTTTTAAACGAAAACGCCTCCTATCGCGTCATCATGCATCCGAACAATACGCCGGTCACCAGACATCTCTTTTGCGTTACACCTCTACAGAGACATGTTTGATGTAGACCACATATACGCGACATCTCATTCGAGTATTCAGACTGGAGCTTTACGTTGAAATCGCCATAGCATTTGGCCAGAGCAACGTCAACCTTGTATCCTCTTCCGGTGCCTCACTCGATAGTTGCGGGCGGGCAGATAAAACTATGCACAGAATTCACATGTAATTGTCCATGCTCCCGTTCATGCTACAACTAGTTCTCGTGCTTGCAATCTTTCTTCTGCGTTGCGTCTAGTAAGGCGATCCACCGTTGACATGACTATAAGACGCGACATCAGCGCCGAATCAGACATCGTCGTGGCAAGACTTACATCATCTGGGCCGTCACGTACGTCGAGTCGTTGCTCGCCAAGAATACGACGCAGGTGGCGCATTCGACCGGCTGTCCAGGTCGACCGATCGAGGCTGCAATAAATCAGCACAAATGGCAATCTCCGCGTCGGATCTACCTACTGGTAACACCAAACGACTCGAGACTCTCTTTGCCCATAGTGGCGACGACCAGAGGAGTCAAGATGGGACCTGGACAGATGGCATTGACCCGAATTCCACGCTCCTTGACGATTTGGTTACTCTAGAAGCCGTAATCGAAAGAATGTCTTGTCAGCTTTGTACGGGACGATTCCCCGAGCAGGCGACACCCACGAGAGCACGGGTGAAAGCAACTATGGCCCCCTTTGTCGAGGTGTAATCTACGAGCTTGGGGTGTCCGACGAACGGGTTGATACTGGCATTGTTGACAATACTGGATCCCCATGGCATGAGCGGAATGAGGGCCTTGGTAAGATAGAAGATGGCGTGAATGTTGGTCTTGAAGACGTATTCCCATTGCTCATCGGACAAGTCGAGGATGGATTCGACTTCGTTCTGGGTGCCGGCGTTGTTGAAGAGAATGTCGACTCTGCCATTGAAAACTTCCTTGGCCTTTTCGGCGAGGGCGTGGCATTCTTCCTTGTTGGAAAGGTCGGCAGCGACCGTGTGGACTTGAGTCGACGGACTGTTCTCCTTGAGGTATGTTACGAGGTTGTCCATGTCCTTTTGTTCCTCCTTGACATAGTGCAAAAGCAGCGAGGCACCCTCGTACGCGCTGGAAAAGAGTTTCAGCGCGACTTCCGGTCAATCCTGGGTTTCGACAACTTACAAAAGGATAGCCGTAGACCGTCCGATTCCGCTGTCGCTTCCAGTGATCACGGCGTTCTTCCCCTTGAGTTTGCCCGACCCCTTGTACTTTTCGCCGTTTAGCAACACATCGTCCAGCGGAGCGTCCAGCATCGAGTGCTGATGCCCCGGAATGTTCTCCTGCATCTGACCGGCCATCTTCCTGTCGGTCGAGCCCTGCCATCCGGGCTTGTACTGTTCGGGGACGTTGGAGGGGATTGTAACTTGCGCCATGTTGCTTGTGTGTTGAGCAGGAGAGGGCGGTGGCGGGAGACGGATGAGGCTATTTGTGCTTATAAGTTGGTGTCTCACAGTGTGATTCGTCATGTCTGCGCGCAGGGTTGACGTCATTTACGCGTCGCTTGCTTGCGTTCCAGCACGAAACAGACCCGGCGAGGGCAACGATTCCTCGTCAGCGGGCGAGCGGGACTCGACAATAACATATCCGGTGGACGACTGCCATACGGCATGCATTCTCCATATCGAAAGGCGAGGCGAGAAATTGGCGAGAATGCGGTTGATTCCCTTGATGCACGTCTCTGGTTCATTGTCCTGTTCCTTATTCGATCCTCAGTATAGCAACTACGTATTCTTCCCAACCAGTTAGATGAAAAGATTCCCAAAGTACGTTTTATTTTATGCGGAGTTCAGCAGACAGATAAGAGCCGGTCGAGTCGAAGTAGCTGTTGAAGGTCGTTTCGAAAGGCGCGGTCACTGAGCTGGCTACAGACGCGGAGTACTTCCGGAGTGTGCATGGCCACGATTGCCGTCCTAACCCACTCGCGCTGGGAGAAGGTGTGGCGTATCAACAGCTTGCGGTCTTAATCTGGCCTTCCCGAGCCATTTCCAAGCGAACTTGTCAATCAGCCAATCAAAGAATCAGCAAGCCGGTCCGCGGTCGTTAGACTGAACTTTCAAGAACAAGGAGGATAGATTGTTTCCGGTTAGCTTTTCCATCAGCCCATCTGCGCCGACATCAACGCTCCCCCACCAAGGTTTCGTCAAAAGTGAGCATCAACAATGAAATCAAGCTCAGTCACCTCAGTCACATTCTTGGCCCGTCACAAGGCGCACTGTCAAGAAGATACCGAATGCATGGAGGGTACTCATGGCCACATGTGGTGTACTCAAGTCTCGAGAAACGCAGGCAACATACGCATTCGATTGTACCATTAATTACAGAGAAGATGTTCAACTTGTGCAACTAGTAATCTGCGGCGAGTCGAGAAGTATCCAAAAGTGTTACAACAGGCTAGTATCAGGCGATTAGACCCCTCCAAGAATCTTGTCCCTCCGGCGGCTTTGAGAGTCTCCACGACTATCGACATACCGAGTGATCGACAATCAAGCATCCTTCGCTGTTGCCAACATTGTGCTTGGGCGACATGAGCAGCGGTCCCTGGCATGATTTAACCATGCAGGCCACCATTGCCCGTCCGATGTGATGAGGAATTTCATGGTACCGCCTCGACTTCTCACCATCTCCTCTAAAGCAGTAAAAGCACTATGCCTCCTCTGTACAAACAAGACATCAGCCCCAGATTTGTCGTGTATCTGACTTTCCCGTCTGACCTGTGGGTTTTTGGCATCGAATATGGTGACACTGCCACCTACCTGTGCCACTTCATTGACCTTTCGAGGTTCGCCTTCTCTCATTTCAAACGCGGGACCGCCGCTCGCTCTTGACGTTGGCCCGAAAATTGTCGGTAGGCATTCGCTGGCCTCGAATACGCAACAGCCACCGTTCCTTTTGACGAAATCATGTGATGATTCTCTGTCGAACGGTAAATCTGCTTTTACGTCTGCCATATATGCACGTGCGCAAGAAGGAGCCCCACCCACCGCGCGAGAGAGAGAGAGAACGATCAAATCATCCCTCTGGTCTAGGCACATCGGAAGTCTTGTCGAGTTGTAAGCCTTGTACTTACCGTCGCTTGCAGGAACAGGTGTGTTATCGAAGAAGAGCGGAGTTGAACCGGGAGTCAAGAAGTCGACCGAGCAGAATTTCTCTTTGTCATCGAAAGCTGAGAATTGCTTGATAACTCTGTGCGAGTTCGACGTCCCTCTGCCCCGCACCATTTGTGGACATCTTGAGAGGCGCTTTGCGTTCCAGAGTCATCTAGAATTTCACTTCGACGGGATTGTGGCACCCCGCGGCCGTTCCCCGGTCGCGACGACGGAAATCCGTTTCATGATACAGAGTCAAGCCCTCCAGTTTGATACCCTTTCATCATTCGGCGCGAGTCGGAGGTCGTCATCAATAACGCTGAAACTTGGGGAATTCGATAGTTGGCTACCGGGAAGAATAGAAGTGTGCGAGGAGGGAGCATATGTAATGTGTGCTTTCTCCGCGTCGAAACGGGAGGCGGGCTCGGCTCTCAGATGCTGGCGAAGCTTGTTGGCGAGGAGGCTCTCAAATTCGTCAAGGTCATTCAGCTCGGGGTCCCAATCATCCTCGTGAACATTTTCTTCACATGCAGAATGAGTCATCGATGCTATGCCATTCGTCGCTGTCATCGCAAAAAGCTCTGGTCAAAAGGTGGAAGATTGATGGTGATACAGCGTTGGACTTACCAATGTGATCGTCGGCGAAATCTGAATCCAGGTGCGCCATGGCGATGATGTCGAGCTCCAATTATACTCTTCAGTTGCAATGTGCTTTGAACAGGTCTCCACTCGAGATCTGTCTCCGTAACATATCAATTATGCCAGCACGTTGGCGAGACGACAGACTTGAGAGCGCAGCTACTCCTCCCCGAAATTCCGGGAATGCAATCCTTTAATAAAATCATTTTCCAAAAATGATGAGAAGAAACCAGCACAGGTTCCCGATGCAAAGCCTGACACAGGCGCGCTGAATTTCGCCAATGACCTCGCTATTGATGCCTCCTTGTCTTTACAATTATGCTAATCCTATTCCCGCCTTTCATTCCTCCGCATCGACTGGTCTAAGCCCTTCGCTTCACTGGCCTTTCACGGAGCTTGGCATCGCTGGAGGAGAAGAGTCAGTCATGTCAATGCAAAAAGTCTTTTCGCCGAGACTTACGCAAAGCTCTTTGCTTTTCGCTTCTTCGAGTCCTGCTTCATGGAGGATCGCTGTTCCTTACGTCGACCGTACGCCTCGGGGTCCATTACAGCCTGTCGAGTAATCAGAAATCAGAAAATTCAGCGTCTCTGGCAGTCTGCACAGTGACTATGGCGTACCATCCTATGCTGCTCCGCCTTCCGGCTGCCTCGCTTCTCCACGGATTTCTTGCGCAACTGCTCCCATACAACGGAGAAGGCGGTGGTGCCGACCTTGTTCTGAACAAGGTCCCGGACTTCGATCGAAAGCTCATACAGTTGCTCTGCATTAATCCGGTGATCAGCAGGTTGGCATAGTAATCAAGTTTCAGGCTTACCGAGTTGCTGATCGCCTGGCGTGATTCTGACATCCCCTTCATCGTCGACAATTCTGTATATCGGACTAAGAACGTGACGCAGATATCGCTCCACTCTCTCGACCGGTAGATAGTTGATCATGAGAGCAAAAAACTGGAATACGGCTGATAAAGGAGGAGTCCACGCGATCTGATGAAGTGCGCATTAGCACGCCATTTGGCGTTCCGGAAATGGGAAAACGTACGATGGATCGAACTTGCTCGTGCGCGGCCGGGCGGTTGAGGATCAAATGACGCGCCACGAAGGACATTCGTGACATAAGCCAGGGCAAAGTGCTTTTGCTCTTGTTCTCGGCATCCTCCATTCCCCGTTTCTCCTCACCATCATCACCCCCGTCTTCGACATCAGGAGCCACCTGGACCATGAATGTCAGCGCATAGAAGACTTTGAGAACACCTGTCGACTTACAGCCCAAGTCTTGCCGATAAAGAATAACAGCTTGACCACCTGAGTACTCAACTTCTCGTTGGCGATCGTTCTCGATCCATCTTTGCCTCGGTGTCCGGTCAATAACAAGCAGCACTTCCTAGCCACGTCGCTGAGCTGTTCTGCGTCCAGAAGAGTCGAATTCTTCGCGAGAGCAAGACCGACGCATTTCGCGGCCGCCAGCCGTACCCAGTCGTGCGGGAAAAGCAAAAGAGCAATGACATCGTTCCAAATGATTCGATCAAGCCCGTCGCCTTCCAGACACCGGGCGAGCGTGGTGAGTGCCTGATAGGGCAGACTGTGATCCAAATTCACTTCCAGCTCGAAAGCGG
Organism: Naganishia liquefaciens; assembly: GCA_013423385.1. Taxonomy (NCBI): domain Eukaryota; kingdom Fungi; phylum Basidiomycota; class Tremellomycetes; order Filobasidiales; family Filobasidiaceae; genus Naganishia; species Naganishia liquefaciens. The sequence continues at coordinate 20,176 of BLZA01000057.1, read as the reverse complement.
ATGCCTGGTCCTCTTCTGCTAGCTCTTCGGCGCGACGTAGATCCTGCGTGGCATCGACGATGATATCATTCATCGATTGACGGATAGTGCCTATGAGGGACGATCTTTGCTCGGTCGAAACGGCTTGCAAAGTCAAACCGCTGACTATCGCCGCCGAACGAGCGAGCGCAGGATCCTCCGACCTTCTGGCGACCCACTTGCCCAGTGTTGATACCAGATCTTGGAGCTTGTTGCCGTCGTAGCGGGATATCAGGATTTGAAGCAATGTGCCTGCCTTGACACGGCATTTTTCCGATTCGTCATTGGCGTTGACTATGACGAGAGCGAGGAAGAACATGTCATTGTATTCTGCGACAAGGTCCTCGGAAAACTTGATGAAGACATGCTCCAAGAGCTCCATAACCGATAGACGCCCACTTTCATAAACGTATGAGAGATTCTGAGCCAAAAAAGTCATTTGTGCTTTCAGTCGACCCTTTCCTTGAGGATAGTCCAACATGAAAGCCAACAGAGCGGATCGGCACGTCTCTTGGACTTGCTTCGACTGGCTCGTTACCATGATGGATGACACGCGCTCCATCAAGTCATATATCTCGGCGACGACAAATCTTCGAGAGATGATGGCCCGTAGCAGATCGAATGCAATACCTTGGGTGTCGTGTTCTTCCAAATCCGGCGTAATAACTTCAAGGACGTACTTGAGTTGCGACTCCTTGACCTCGGCGGTTTTTACATGTCGGATGATGTTCGTTAGACTCTTCACGGCGACCTGGTTGATTTCCACTGAAATAGTGCCGCCATGCTGCTTTATTACCTTGATGATTTGCTCGAGGACTACCGGCATGGCACTGGTCACCGCGGGTACGGGCGTCTTGCAGATGGCTGTCATCGCTCGAAGGCCCCAAGAGAGAACGTTATCGTTTTTTGCGTAGAGCGTGTTGCCAATGACTTTGACAAGAGGAGAGAGCCTGCTGAGAATGGTGGGATCGGCGAAGTCGAACTTTTGAGCTGTGAATGCCTTGACAAATAGTTCCAAGCCGAATCCAATGAACTTGTGAGCATTCGATTCGTAAAAGTCACCACTAGATTCGGCCTTTCTCTTCATTTGAACCTTGAAGGCACCGGCAGCTTCGGGTCCCATATCCCTGAGGGGCTTGGCTTCCTTGTCCTTCTGCAAGAAAGCTGAACTCGAGTTGATCAAGGTATGGCACAATCGCAAAATCTCGATGGCTCCCATCTGTTTGTTGGACTTGAGACCGATAGCGATACTCTTGAGAACATCATCGACTTGCTGCATTGGCTTCGTTGCCTGTGTCTCGTGTAAGATGGCCCGAAGAGGTACGAGGACTTGGCTGATCTTTGTGGGTGAAATCAAGCTCGATATCAATTCAAAGCTGTGGTATGCTGCTTTTGCTGCCCCATTGACTTCTGGCATCTTTGTCTTGAAACCTTCAGCGTCAACATCCCGTCCCGACTGCCCCCAGATGACCTCGGCAGAGACGGTTACGACATCTATGACAGCGTTGTCTAGATTGGTGAATCGATTCGCAGCGTTACTCGTCACGTCGACCAAGATCGCGTGAACAACGAATGCCAATACGTGGAGCTGAGGACCGCGTTGCAATGCTCCTCGGAGTTCTTTGAAGATTGATCCTAACCATTCGGGACCGAGGATGATGGCAATACTGGACAGCGTCTTCTTGACGAGCTTTCGCACGTTGTAATCCTTGCTTCGCAAAATTTGGCTTAGAACGGTAATTGTTCTGGTTACTTCGGCGTTTCGAGTTTCCTCCGGCAACGCGCGAGCTACTTTGACAACGCCAACAGCGACCGGTATCCTGATGGAATCTTCCGTTTCGTCTTTCTGTTCGACGAATTTGATAAGCGCAGGCAGGAGTCGTCCTGTAACGTAATCCGCAATTCGCTTAGCCTCCTTACGCCGGAACTCTTGTTGCTCGGTTCCCTCATCATCGTTTCGCTCATCGACGTCTCCATCCAGGAGGGCAGGCGTCTGTTCTTCCTCGTACGCTTCATCGGCAATGTCGTCATCCATTGCAAAGTGGAAGTTATCGAGAATGGCAGATATGGCTCGCACGAAGTGTTTCTGATTGCCGCCTTTCACAGTTGCCAATCGCAAATAAGTCAAGACGAGACTTTGGTAGCGAGACCAACCGAGGCTGGTCGATAGACTGCCCAGCGTTCTGACTGCTTCATTGATCAAATTGTCGTCCGATTTTTCCGTGGCTCCGGATATTATATGACCAACGATTGGCACAAAGATACCGTTAATTGAGGCTTCACGGATTGCGGACCCTGCGCAGCACTCAACGAGCCTGCGTAGTGCTCGGGCCCTTCGATGGATTTGAAGGTGATAGATGTTGTTGAAAACGTTCGACTCTTCATCCTCGGCCATTAACGTCTGCATCTCGGCAAAAACTTCAAGGTGCGTGCACTGAGAGACTGCGTAAGCAAGAACACCTAAGGCTTCTGCTCGAACCAATTCGCTTTTGTTGTTCAAGACGTTCCGCAAACCGGGATAGAGCAGATTAAGCAAAACATTGTCCTTTTCCTCACTCGTTTCCCCTCGAATGACAAAATCGATGAATAACTTGAGGCATGTGGAGGCGTTCGACCGGATCGTCAATTCTTCAGCGTCCTGGATATAGAATAGGAAGTTGTGAAGGAGCGGGATCCAGTGGGACACTCCGTAAGTGGTGTGTGCATCGTTGATCCGGGCGTAACCTGTCAGCCGTCGATCAAAGTCGGGTTCATCTATGCGCTTGACGGAAAAGGCGTTGATCTCGCCAATCACATTGATGATCGATGACAAAGCCGGATTTGCCAGAGTAAATGTCTGGAAAGCCTTGACAAGCGAGTCTCTCGCAGCGCGAGTATACAGGGATCGGAAAAGAGATGCCAAGCTATTGTAGATCCCGCGGTGGAATGTCGATTCGAGATCGGTGAAATCGTTCACAGACGGCAGCAGCGCATGCAGGGTAGTCAAAATATCCGCTTTCACTCTTTCTGGCACCTGCTTTCCAGGCCTTCGCAGAAGAGGTAGGAGCATCTCGATGATCTGCTGCGCCTGCTCGCTTGTGTCGACGTGATGCGCAATTTGCGATAAGATCGAAATTTGCCGCTTGATGATTTCATCTCTGCCAGAGTTGTTTTTCGATGCCGCCGAGGCCATGTACGTGACCAATCCGTCCAGCAAAGCCCCAAGGTGGGGCTGGATGATTTTTTGCACAATGAGACTGTCTTGGCCGTCTTCTCTAGCATAGGCCAAAAGGCGATCTGCGAGGTCGAGAATATGCGTAACCACAATTGGTTTCACCCTTGGTTGAGCGAGGCAGTGGAACATCTGTGGCAAGACCGTTGGATCGTATCGCACCAAGAAGAATGTCATCTCCGGACGTGAGCTCCACGTCCCAAAAATCTCCATCAATGCGGAAGGGCTCTGGGTATTTTCTTGAGGAAGGGTCGGCAATCGTGGTGAAATGATCGAGGCGAAGATGGCTGGCATGTAGAACTCGAAATCGAAGTCGACCGGCGCTTTGAAGAAGTCGGCCAGACGTCGAACTCCTAGGGTTCGTATGCTCCTGACCGAACCCGAGTGAACCTCTTGCGTATCTTCCGTCTCCCCATCCTCGAATGCCTGGTGATGCGTCTCCTTGCCTATTGAACGTTGAGCGGCAGCAGTCAGTCGGATAGTGGTGGACAGTAGCACCGGCCAAAGCGGTACTATTTGTTTGGACAAATGTTTGAGGACATCGGCAAGCATGGAAAGAAACCCAGACTGCGCTCGCCGAGGGATGTGATCTACCATGTCAAGGATGTCGTCGCTGATCGTAAATTTGGTCGAAGATTCTGGCTTCTCCAGAAGTGGATGGAATGGTTGAAGCATGAGGTGAACGAGTGTGCCAAGATCCTCCGCTGTGCAACCGGCCAGAGCAGCCAAAATGGCGTGCTTGCGTGCTGCTGGGCCTTGATTTGAACTGTTTCTCCCCCGTCGTGCTATCATGATGCCGTACAAGATACGAAGCAAGACTGGCATCAACTCCCTGCGATGGCTCGGCTCGATGAGTTCGCTGTTCACGCCTAGCGGAAAGCTGGACAGCGTGTCCCGGAACTTGCTGTCTACCAAAAGCGCTTGTAATCGCTCTTCGTACGGGAGAATACCAGGCTGCCGATATGTTGCTACACATGTCAATGCCAAAGACTGTAATTTACTTTCCCCTTTGGCTAGGATGTCGAGGTGAGCATCGAGAGCTTCCTGGCTCTGATACAGAGCCTTGGGGTTCGTAAAATGCCCAAAGAGTTCCAGGTAGTTGGCAAGTTTGGCTTGAGCGACTCGCAGGCTGAGTTTGACCTGTTCTGACTCGGGATCGAAGTTGACGATAGCGAGATACAAGGGTACCACTTGTCGACCGTGTTTCTCCACAAGATTTGGTACCTTTTCAAGCAGTTTGATAAGCTGTGTCTCATAATTGAGCGCATCGAAGTGCTCCTGGAAAACTTGGTGCTGAACAGGGGAAAGATTTAACGCGTGTCGGTGTTCAATTGCGAGACAGCTTACCTCCAGCTCTTCGGGATCCCCACTCTTGATATCTTCCGTCGTCATGGCAGCATTTAGAAGCCGGTCGAGCTTGGCGGCGTTGGGGCAATGAAGTGACTTGTCGATGTTCTCCTCGTTCGGCTCGTCTTCGCTTCGAGAAGCCTCGGCCTCCTCAAGCCAAGCAGGCTTCGCCACCGTGACTAGGAGGCTCGCATCATTCTTGCTGCATTTTTCGAGTTCAGCAAAGGTAAGAGACCAGAACGGCTCAGCGTATTTCTGAGCGAACGTGGCGAGGACGTCGATGGTGTCTGGATAGAGGGGCCTAAAGTTGACCTTAAGCTGACCTGTATTCCAACACGAGGTCAGCTGGATTAAACTTGCAAAGTGAAGTACGTACTGAGCAGATAACCCATCAAATTGTTGAGCAAAGGGAGTTCGTCTGCTCCAGCAAGAGTCAAACCTCTTAGAGCAATCTCAATTTTGCGGATTTGAGTGGTCTTTTCTCTGACATTCTGCAAAGACATGCCCGCTTCCTCGACATGTAGACAGAACTCGTAAAGGTCAAGATCTTCGGCCGATACGTCGGTCCCTTCAACCTTTGGAATAGTGTATGTCTTGGCTTGCGACAGTATCTCGAGAGCGCTAGTACGAATGAGCGAGTCCTGCGATGTCAACAGACTTGACAAGGTATTTTGAAGCCTGCGAGAGATCTCGATACTGTGTGACTGTTTAGTTTACGTCCCCAGCGCCTCCCATCACACACACCTTTTTGTGTCGACCCAGTGTCCTCTAGTGACCGCTAAACCTTGCAAGACCTGACGATGCCAGCCCCATATAACGAGCAACTCCTGCGCATCTTCAACGACGTCTTTGACAGCGACACCAGCGCCATCGACTCCCGCCGAGTCCATCTCACCAAGGCAGGCGAGCCCGGCACCCAGTGTATGGCCGATGTTGAAAGGACCGGCTGCGAATGCTTCGCGAGCCTCTGCTTCGGACATGGCGGTTGCCAATCTGCGGAGACTAATCAAAAGATCTCGCAGTGGGGAAAGGAATGTTCTTTGAGCGGAAGCTGCGAGGGTTGTACAGAGTTTGAAAGTCCGAGCGATGCATTTCAAGGTCCCGGGTTGATCAATTGGCATAGGCGACTGGCTCCACTGAGAGAAGAGCTCGGCGACAGATCGACTGAGCAATTCCTTCCATCGGCCGCCTTGAACATTGCCTAGTCCAGCATCCAAGAATCCACCCTTTGCGAGCACGGCCAGCAGGCTGATTGTTTCAAGTCTGTGGTCCTTGAGACTTGTGACAGATGTCCGCGCGACGTGGTGCAGAACAAACTGCTCGACGCCCTTCCACTTGATGCGAACCAGGGCAGATGTCCATGAGAACTTTTCGTCTAGAGGAAGGGATTCCCACACGCCGTCAATGAGCTTGACACCGGGGCTCAGCCAGTCTCCCAGCTTTCCGCCGACAAGACAAGCCGTCAGAGCACGAAGATACTCTATGCGCCATGCGCGATCGCTCGACTCGATTGTCGGCAGCCATGCAACAAGCGCCTGCATGTACTGCTGAAGGGCCGACGGCTGGCCGGATCCAGAGACGGCAGGCGGAACTCGCATGCCCTTACGGACTCCAACGAGTGTACTGGCAAGACGTAGAACGGCAGTGCTTTGCGCTAGGGTAAGCGCTGATGGGGCTGCTTTTTCCGTTATGGATGCTTTCATGGCAGCAATGACGAGGTTGTGTATTGGCGCCATGGCGGTAGCGGATGTGTGATGAATGAGCGATGTCGTCAGAAATACCATACACGAAAGCAGTGACGACGAGGAACCGACATCGGAAGTGGCGAGAAGCTTTTGCAGCAACAAGTTATAGAGTTGCGTTGCACGGGAATGTAACAGCTGCGTTGCGCCCTTCATGCTCTCGCTTAGCGTACTTGCGATGCCGCGAACTCCGACTTCCTCCAAGCGTTCGACCATGATATGTATCAGATCCTGCGCCACTTCTCCCCGTGCACGTCGAAGAATAACGGCCCACGCTTGCGCAACGCAGGACCGAACATGAGGCTTGACGGTGGCAGAAAGGTACGGAGTGCACAGAGCCCACAGTTCTTGCAATACCTGTCTCGATTCCGTTGTCTTTTGCTGAACGAGGGTTGCCGCCATGGTCTTGAATATCGCCGAAAGGGTCGAATACGTCTTTTCGATCAAAACTGCCTGAAGTCCATTCAATTCGCCGATCCGCAGCAGGTCCTCTGTTCCCTCCACCAAACAGCCCACGCCTTCCTCCGACACGGTTTCGAACCATTTCGAATAGAGGATCAGCGCGCCGTCGAGTCCCGATGATTCGGTAGTCGATGCTGACGTGATGGCTTGGAAGAATGCATGAAATAGTTCCTGAGTAGGCTGAAGATTATGCAGTGTCAATGGCAGCGTCCGTGTCAGCGGTATGAGCTGTTTTGTGAGCGTGGTGTAGGGAATGACGAGATGAAGGAGCGACAGATCCTCGAGGGCGGTAGTCAAGGGGGTGACCTAGAACGAATTCAGCACAAGAAGCATAGAGCGCTGCAAGAGACTCACCGACTGCGCCAACTCATCCTCAACGTTGGTATCTGCACTCTCGATCTCATCCCAGCTCGAACCCTTGGTCTTTGCGGTATCGACCTTGATGTGCGTGAGTTGCTTTGTGTAGGATTCGTACTACGACGAGGCGTCAGCGAAGTCTCTGGAAGACATGGACAGACATACCCTATACCGCTTGCGCGGCGGTTCTTCCTCTGCCATGCTGTGCGGAGTGTGGTAAGAAACGAGGCAACACGGCGCCGACCGCTTGTTCATGCTCTTGACGCTCACCAAAAATCAGAGGCCTGCCGGATGCAAATTCATCTGAAACCGATCACTGCGGCCGCCGAAAAATCGCAATGCCACCAAAAAAGCAGACTAAATTTTGGCGACTTTTGAGCCGCAGCCTCCGGTATCATCCAGCGTTATCTCCTGCCTGTCTATCTGTCTCTGCAGGCCTACGCGCGGACGACATTCTATCAAGGGAAATGATAGTTGACTCGAGGGCTTCTCAGAAACGAGCCGGGCAAAAGTCAGAGGGCCCGTAGGAACGAGAAGACGGACAGAAGGTAACGGTGTCAGTGCCAATGACAGCTGGCGGAGCGCAGTCCAGATGGTCTCGACCTGACCCTAGCCCGTAGCCGCGATCCGATGACCGTTCACCACGACAATGAGTTCTCGTCTCTCTACACCGGGTACAACTACTCCTGCTTGGTTTGCGCCGGTGATGAAACCATAAGGCTCTCTCCACGCCTTTTTCCTGCCCAATCCTGATTGGCCTACAACGACACGGTGAGCGCCATCCTCCACGAAAAGGACAAGCCAGACTTACGTCGTTGAAGTAGCATGCAGCACCAATCAGTGCCGGGACGACGGCTCCGAACACGACGACTTGACGCGAAGTCTTAGAGGTGAATCGGAACGTCTTGTAGACGTTTTCTCGCTGGCGAAAGGGAGAAAGGCGATCAACATCATTTCGGAGGAGCGAGAGCTTCAAGACATACCATGGCGTTCCATCGCTCGATTGCAGGGTCGATCTAGAAAAAGTGTCATGTCAGCGGAGTCCAATATTGTGAGGAAGATCGCGAGCGATGTAAATCGGTTCGATCGCCTTCTGCTATCCGTCTTGAGTTGCCATCCTCGACACAACAGATTCCGGTCGGAATAACAGCGTTGTCTATCGTTCCCGTTCACCCGAAGCCACCCTGAAAGGCGATCCTCCTTGTTTCCTTGAATCTTCGCGTGATGAAAGACCTTTCCATGTTCCCTCAACAGCGCTGTCTTGTCTTGGAAATTTATAGCAAGGCGCGGGACCCCAGCTTGTTGGCCTGGTGCTGCTGTATCTCTCTGATGATCTTTCGATTCTGTTGCGCGGAACGCCGAAATGCCAAATACAAGCCGTACCTTTACTGGTTCTGTTATAAACGCCCCGTGTATCAGCCATCGCCCGCGGGACGCCTTCTCGTAGAATGTCCTGATCTGTACTCACGAAATCCGCCGTGTCCGCCTGCCATTGTGAGGAATGTTGTGTGGTGTACGATCTGCCTTGCATGCCACGGCAGAAGCAGGTCAACCCGAATCAACTTGGGCGGGACGAATGAGCGCGGGGAGATGCATCGAGGCAGAACGGCGTGGCAGAAACACGGCGGCCGTGATTGCTTACCTAAGCGCAGACAGCGGGCGTCCCTGGGCTATATCTTCATCCTTGAGCACTACTGGATGCCCCATGGGATTGGCGTTTGTGTCTTGACCACAACTGGATGCCCCGCCCCATTCACGATTTGCCGTTCGTGTGAGTCGTCAATAGCATTTAAAATGAGCAGACGCAGTCCAGATTACGCACAGGGAAGGTACCGCGGCACGGGAGAAGCGCGGGGCAACGACTACGACAATCGTCATCAAGGTTCAGTATGGAGAGGAAACCGAGAGCGTTCACAGAGTCCACTGCGGAGGGATCGGCGACAAGAGCAGGATACAGCACCGAGGCTTGGTTCCCACGACGAGCGTGTCAGACAACAAGCAACGATCGCTCAGCCGTCAAGCTCGACTTATCAGTCATACCCGGCTGCGCCAAACGAGCGATGGGAAAAAGGAAGGGATGTGCAAGAGCTTCAAAACCCTTATGCATACGCGCAAGCGTATGCCCACGTACAGCCATATGCAAACTCTCAAGCGTATACGGAAGCATCGTATCAACACCAACTATATAGCACTGCAGAAACCGCTGGGGGATTGCCATACGATTCTGCGACCTCTTTGCCTTATCAGGATCCACGAACTGAAGGCTACAGCAATCCAAATCACGCCACAGGACGCAGCCACGAAAATCGTCAAAACCCCCAGAGCCGGGACGTCATATTCCTGGGACTAGAGGCAACATATACTGAAGAAGCGGTATGTCCCTTTGACCGGTACCTTACCATTCTTGTGCTCAGAGCTACATCAGCTGCTCGAGTTTCTTCGGGTGGAGTGCGCTGCGCATGTCGATAAGACGACGATTGTAAGGGATCGAGCAACAGGCGATTCGCGCGGATTCGGGTTTGCTTCCTTCTCCAGTCAAACCGCGGCAGACCGGTTCATTCAGGCCCAGTGAGTAACTTGCAAACCGAGGTATCTCGTTCTTATGGTCTCTCAGTTATCCGAATATCCTTATTCCATCAACGTATCCCAACAACCCACGAATGAGCATAAAAATCGACTATGCGGGGACGAGCCCTGGCAATCTGGGTCCGGCCGTGGGTCAGCAAGAGAGACCGGCTTGGCAGGGGGCTCGACCGGCTCCTTTCGGCGCGAATGATGGCATGCGGGATATCGGTATATCTACTGCTCGATAGCAATACCCTCATTGACTCCTTTCCCAGCTCCTGCCAGCAACGCGAATCGTGTTTTGCTTATGCGTGGTCTTGCGCCGGATTCCACACAGGAAGAAATTCGGGATCGATTCGGCGCCGAGATCGTTCGTCTTGCTGGGACCGCATCATCGACAATGCCGGTTACAGACGGACGCGCCGCGATCCAGCGTGTGATCCTAATCCGAAACAAGTACAACAAGAATTGCCTCGGATTTGGTTTCATTCAATTTGCCAGCACGCATCTCGCAACGGCTTTGCTTGGACATCTTATCAGCCGAACTGCTCAGCCAGTCGGCTTCGTCATCAATTCGAGACCCGTAGCGTGCTCTTTTGCGAATCCCAACGCTTTTGCAGATGTCGGTCCCGGCGGAATCACGGAGCCATGGTGTATTCCTGTCCACAACCGGGATCGACAACTTCCCGGCGGTATCGGGGGAACTGTCACTGCAGGGGAAATTGACACGGTATCGTGGTTCAAGTACTGGGACGACACATGTGGAGCTTCCGAGTTGCCCGTCGCTCTCGACGTGCAACATCCCCTCCCGCTCGATCCGCCTCTGCAGGCTTTCATAGATGGCTTGGCTGCCGCTGCCGGCGAAGGTCATGTGGACAAGGAAGTTTCGGCCTCCACCCCAGGAAGTGGTTCGGCCACGCCTCTTGCAGTAGGCACCAGCGGAATCAAGATGGTTCCGCTCAAGATCGGTAAAAAGAAGGAGCCGGATGCTATGGTATCATTGGCGGTGGGTGGGGCGGAAAAGGCTCCAAGCGGTAGGTTATGAGCCACAGCTTCCGACGAGAGTCGCTGAAACACTCCAATCACAGCGATAAACGTATTCGATCAAGCAGAAGACGATGAGCCCGCCGCGCTGCCTTCCAAGAGTAGGTACTCTCCCTATTTGCAAAGAAAGTAATCAGACTGATTTGTCCATAGCGTATCCCGGTCGGGGAAAGCAGGGCGCGGCGATCGGCAGTTTCAACAAGAAGGTAAAGAGATGCTTCCATGTCGGCTCGGATTTCATACCGCGACGCAACGCGATAGATAATTGATGGCTCCTGCTGACTGGTCCGTTTTCTACATCGCCATTCGCCTATCCAGGCTGCGAGTTTCATCTCAAAATGGAACAACAAGCAGGAAGAATTGAAAGCGGCGCCCGTCGCAAATGGACCGCCAACCGGCGTGTCTGCAGCGAACGCAACATTTTCGCACAAACCAGTGGAATCAAGAGTACATTCTTCAAAGGTTCACTTTTTCGTAATATACTTGCCATGCTTATTATAGCTCGCTCTTTTTTCGCACATTCCCGACGTCTAGGCTCCATCGGCAAATACCACCCTTGCAGAGTTCGACTACCGGGATCTCAAAAAGATGGCTTGTCTATTGTGTCAGCGACAATTCAAATCGATGGAGGTTCTGGCCAGACACTGTAATGAATCGGATTTACACAAGGCTCGCATCAGGTTTTTTTTTTCTAGATCAGCGCATCCTTTGGCCGAGGCCGTTGCGGTGACGTCGGAAGGATGCGATATGGACATGAAAGCTGACCCATACCTGTCCTCAACCACATTCTTGATCCGGATTCGGCGAATTATAGAAGAACCTCTTGGATGATGCGGTTTGCCAAGCAGGTCGAAAGCGCAAAGCGGCTATGGGAGAATCCTCAGCCTCATCGGACACGACGTCAGCGCCAGCATACCGAGATCGTGCTGCGGAGAGACGAAGCGTTTTCAACCAACCGGCGATGCCTCTTCCTGAAGCCCCTCGGACCAGCACCAAACGCAAGTTTGCCGAGGCACCCGTTGAGCCACCAAAGCCTGAACCGGCGCTGGAACCCGCCAAGGATGAAACTAACAAAGGTAATCAGCTGTTGAAGAAGATGGGCTGGGCTGCAGGAACGGGACTCGGTCTCGAGGGTGAAGGCCGCGTGGCTCCCGTAGAGGCCTTGTTGTACGGAGAGAGGGTAGGTCTTGGTGCTGCCAAAGGCCGCGATCCGACCAAGTATCAAGGGCCGGAGGGTTACGCTGCGATGGTCAAGGATGGGGTGAGTGTTTTCGTTGCGGACGTACGTCGCTTGTCTGCTGCTAACATGACATCAGGCGCGACAGAGGTATGAGCAGAGTTGACGAAGGTAGTCTAGCGGTTGTACCATAGGGTTCTCATGATCCGTTTGTCGCATGCTCCTCATCTTTGGTAGCGGTTGTCTGGACGCGACATGGTTGGTGACTGACTGTATGCCAAGCACCAAGACGCGCCCGGGTTGTTGTTTGTTTACTTTGTCAGCGCGCGATCGCCCGCCCGAGGTGTTTCAAGGCAGAGTCAGCTAGTTGAGGCATCTTCTATCGGCGGAATGGCGAACGGCAATGTCGGTCAATCACTGGCGCCCGGGATGCACGACGCTGCCCATCAGTACCCACTGCCAGCACTACCCACCTATGCCCAAAAACGAGCGGAAAAGGAGCGGCAGCTAGCAATTGCCGCTGGACAGATTGTGGATTCTCGAGCAGATGACCAAGGCGGATCAAAGGACAATATCAGCCGTAGGACGAGCGCTCGTGCTACCGACAACGCCTCGTCTCACAGTCAGTACGTCTCTGTGTGACCATTGAAGGTAATCTGCCACACTGATGGTAGCGTATCTTGGAAAACAGATTCATCGCCGCTGTATCCAATCAAGTAGCAAGACCGCTTGCGACATCGTTCTCTGCGGGTCATGTTGCAGATACATTCGTTCACAATGCTGATCTCTCGAAAGGGACAACAGAAGCTTTAACTCAATCCCACGTCCGTACGTTGCAGCGGCTAGGGATATTCACGCTGGACTCTTATGAACTTGCCGCGGACAAGATGTAGTGCGCGAATACCGTTACACTCCCTCATTTCATCGACCATTGCCTTCGCCGATAAAGCCAACATTCAACGCTCCGGAAGCCGCACGCCCTTTGCCAAGCCCCCGCCTTCCAGGTCATCCGAGAGAGGGAACGCATGTCTCACCGGTTGCTTGTGCTCGCGATCGTCAACGAAGCCTGCCTCAACCTACCCTAAAGGCCGTGAGGACAATGCCATCGGTGCCTGCGCTTCGGTTTCAGGCTGCCAATGCGATATCCGCCTTGGCATCAGGTTCTCTAGGTAGTCATGAGAGCCTATCGCGCAACAAGGAGCAATCGTTGGGTCGTCAGACGTCATCACCCAATCTGCAAAGCGGGTTTCCAAGACGTTTACCCAGACCTCCGCCAGTGCCGCCGCGTGACAACTCGGTATATTCATCAATCGATCCTTCAACATCGCTTGTGTATCTCGTATCTTCTCCCACACTTCCTGCACCACCTTCAACCTCAACTCACCCGCCATCCATAGCTGGAATGGATCGCTCGGACACCGTCAGCAGCGTTAAATCCCTCGATCGATGGGAGCTAAGCCAGCGCACCGAGCCTCGGGATGCCGCTGCCGCCTCCCACTTTGGAGACACACGGCCTCTTCCAACGCCCCGATCATCAGCGGCGAAGTCAGCGTTGGCACCCTCGCGCAGTCTGGATCGAGGGACGCCAGGACACAGAGAAAGTTGGAAGATATCGGACGCAGGCATAGGCCTGTCATCTGAGATACGCATTACGACAGAAGCTGAACCAGAAGAAGGGAAGGATGACAGACAAGGGCCACTGTCCGACGTCCAAGATACCGCTGTTCCGAAAATGCGCGCGGAATCGGCCCTACCGACAACCGTGCTGTCTGATACTCCTACAATACCTGCGCTTGTCGTGACATCCGGTCCTTCCACAATGCCAGCAGTCGAATCAGACGCCAAAGGGGAGGCGCCGATAGCGAGCCGAGAGCTTCGCAACCCCGAAATAATTGTTGAAAGTTCATCCGCGCCCAGCATCAATGTCACAACCGAAACGCACTCCGCTCTACGAGCACCGATTCAATGCATGCCGTCTGAAAATCCCTCGCACAAGGGACCTGGCATCTCTTGTGCCGCTTGTAATCTCGCCATTCTCGGTGCCATCATCAACGCTGCCGGCAAGCGTTGGCATCCCGATTGCCTTCGATGTACCACATGCGGCGTCGGCTTGGAGCACGTCAGCCGTTATGATCATGATGGAATGCCATATTGTCACATGGATTATCATGAAGTGAGTGACTTGCCGTTCGACGCGATTTTGTACTGAAATCTTTTCCACACAGCAATTTGCCCCAAAATGCCATCACTGCACAACGCCCATAGTAGACGAAAGATACATAACGATTGACGATGCAAGCCTCGGTCAACGTTTCTATCACGAGCTGCACTTCTTCTGTGGTGAATGCGGGATACCTTTCCTCGATCCGTCCCGCTCCTCAGCTGCTGGAACGGAAAGCCGATCAAACGGAAACCAGCGAGACCCGGAAAAAGACGATATCGATCAAACGGAAGCTTTCGTCATTCACGGCGGGCATGCTTTCTGCCCGGAGTGCGATATCAAGTTGCATGGCGTCAAGTGTAAAAAATGCAGATTGCCGATCAGGAAAGAAGACGACGGGCTGAAAGCATTGGGAGCCAATTGGCATAAAACATGCTTCAAATGCGCTGTAAGTTCAGCTACATTCGGTCTGTGAGAGAAACTGAGATGACCAGGTCAGGCCTGCCATCATCCGATCCCTACACAGCATTTCGTGCCCCTCAAACGCAAGCCGTATTGTCAAGAATGTTATGAGTCGTCTCAATGTCCTTAGGCATTCTTCGATCATTGTTGAGGCGAAATGCGTTGTAATACGGGTCAAACAGGGCCGGGCCACTTGGGTACCTACAGCATTTGCGCATTGTTTTGATTCATCCCTTCCAGCAATGTTAATACTCCACTGTTCAATCAATCTGCACAAAGAGTTCCGTCAAGCCGGGTGATGTTGTGAACTCGCATGTCTGGACCGGTATTTGTGTAGTTGGCTCATCGCTTCTTTTGCCAAGGTGCGCTTATGAGCATTGAACCTGATATTGCCACTTGCTTTAATCGCGAGGTCTTTCGAGAGCTTCCGTTCTGCGAATCAGTCATTCAAAATTAGACGTGTATCAGCTCCGCTTTTAGATGTTTTCCAGGCGATTTGCGGACAAAACCATTGTCTGGTCAATTGCAGCTTGATCATTTCGAGCTCGGACGTTGTAGGCGTGAAATAGGACACAGACGACAGAGCAGATTGAATTCGCAGGAGAATGGGTTGAGAAGTCTGGACGGTGAAAAATAAACCAGGAACAGCCGAATCAAGAGAGATTGCGAAAGAATGATGCATCTATTCTTCATTGCATCGAAGAGATATACATTGCGTACCTCACTCGCGTAAAACGGACGTTAGACTTGAAATTCAGGTTGGAATGAGTTTTCGGCGAGAAGAAATGCGAAGATAAAGTCCGTGGTCAGCATGTCAGCTGAGCGCAAGCATTTCATCTTGGTTCAGACAAGATCAAACGAGGTCGCTGACAAAAGATTCATACACGCCCGCTATGAAAGGAGGCGACTTGTGCTATGCGGTCGCTCTTTTCATCAAAAAAGTTGTTCAGCCTGACGATCAACGTTGAGCCACAAGCTGAATCAAAAGGTGAATTGAGTAAAACTTTGACAAAGTACAAGAAAGGCAAGGAGATGCATGTAGTCACCTACTCAGTCCTGCCAGCGCGTCTTCTCTCAAAGATACCCGCTCTCTAGCACCAGTGTCCAGTGAGTTTTACAGCACGCTCTCGGAATTGAGTGAATTGTCGCTTCGCTACCTACAATCACTCAGCTCTCGCAGAGACTGCTGACACAAGAGCATGTACTGAAAAGTTTTTGAAGGCATATTTTTTGCGCTCATATCGAGCGGGACCTGTTTCGCAGCTTGTGAGAATTACTCTTCTCATGATATGATCTACTTCCTTCGGTGACTTTGAACGTCTTTTTGATGCGTCGTTTTGCCTCTAAGATTTCAATCGATGCATGGTATGCTGCTAAGTTGGCTCGGGCGCGTCGTTAGTGCGAGCGCTCTTTTCGAAAAGTTTTCATCTGCATCGCAAAGTGTAGATGAATATATCCGGTGACATGGTACCTCATTCATCCCTGAAAGCCGAGGCATTCATGATTGACTTTGGCTTGACATGTGAGTACAATCCTTGACAGTGAGTTCCAAGGCATTCGATAGTTGCCCTTGGCTTGACGCGAACGATATTCGTAGTGGTATAGTTCCCGTGTTCATGACACCAGTCAATGTGAAAGCACAACTCGGCGCCACATACTTCGGAAATCTGACTAAGCTTGAATCATACTTGAGACCTGTGTGCTCCAGCGAAATTCTGCATTTCGAATCTTGCTTCAAAGTTTCCTGCTTCGACAGAGCAGATAGTCTTCAAGCTTTGCTTTTGCAGCCGTCAGCAATACTCGCTCGACTCATATATATACAACGTTTCTGCCAATGTTGTGTCTTGGTTCGCTGTCTTCATTTCACGCTACGATCCACATTCCCTTGCGAGGCCAACTTGCTCAAGCGAGAGATCTTCAGGCTCAGCTACCTTTCGCACTCTGCCTTCTGTGAGACAGCGGTAGTAGGTCAATAGCATTGATACAATCGTATGCAAATCCCTCATCAACAGCAACCTCGAATTCCTCTCAGAGGAGGACTGACTGCTCGCCACAGTATCGCTAGGTCGCTGAATTGCTGTCCGACTCGGACATAGGGGGAGTGTACTTGTGCCAACATCTGAATCCCCCTTCGCCACCTTACGACCTCAGTACGTTTCAAACAGAAAGTTGTACTCCTAAAACTGTCTCTTGGGATACTCTGTTGTGCCTACTCTTGGGGAGTTTGCGTTCAAGACTTCATGTCTTGCTAAGGTGCTACATTTCGAAAGTCGCTTGAGATCAATCGGCTCCACGAAAGGATGTAACTCTCAAGATGAGAACTTCTCCGTTTTGCTGAGCTATTGATTAATGACTGAGCTGCGCCAATTGATATACGAAGTGTCTTGATCCATATCTATATATTGCAAATAGCTCCATCTAGACGACTATGGATGCTAACAAACACAATTCAACCACTGCGTTTGCACCATCCCGCGTGAGGGTCCTGTCTCTCTTTTGGGTTGCGAGAGGACATCAAGCTCGTTTCTCGCTATCAATCGCTCATTGACGCACTGCCGCGAGCAGAGCATGTCTGGCCCTTGATGCAAGGGACAAATTTGAACATTCCCGTATCTAGGCGTCACGCTCGGAGTTTTTTCCTCCCCGTAGAGCTCAACGTGAACTGCGAGCACGCGTATGTGACACAACCAATGTGTCAGTATATTTTCGACTAACATTTTTGATTGTTTGTGAACAGCATAACGGGGTAATTTTCACTGTGGCTTGCTGATTTTTTATCTAGATAGTCTCAAGTGTTAACATCGCCAGTGGACGGGCGCATGTGTTGACTGCATTTCACTCATTTGACTTTGTCACTGGCATTCAACAATCAAAGTACTTTATCTTCCGATGGAGTCTTTTTTAATTGTGATGATCTCGAAGCTGAAGGGTGACAGAATCAGAGCAGAAATGTCTATTGAATATTCAAGATTCAAGTCACTTCTGGCTGACAAAAGACTCACCTAATAGAATCAGAGCAGAGATGTCTGATTTGATAGGTACCCGTACAAAGTGGGAAGCTGGAGAAGAAGAGTTTATATATCTGGCTGCAAGATGAATCGAGCATAGTGAGATGTCGCATCAATGAGTCGATAGACCATTTGCCAGTGGCGCGATTGAAGCGCAAAGCTTCATGGGGCCTAAACTTAGGTGTTCGTACAAAGTGCAAATCTAAATGGAAAGAGTTATTATATGTTGCTGCAAGATGATCGAGCATAGTGAGATGGTACCTTGGATCGCCGTTCGCGAGAAGCGCGTTTGAGGCGCAAAGGATTTACGTAGCCTTTAACAGTGACGTGTCGTTTAAAGTCGTTGATTTCCAACACTTCTCCTCGACTGAATAGCACGGGTTGTGTTGAGAGGGCTTCATTCTTTGCGTGAGGCCGAGTTCGTTTCGTAATCTTTGAAACAGATCCGCTGACAATGATTTTGTAAAGAGGTCTGCTTGATTGATTTTGAAAGGAACATGTTCCAACTTGATGACATGCTCGTTGACTTGATCTCTGAGGAAATGATGTCGCAAAGATATGTGTTTGGATCGATCATGATGTACGGGATTCTTCGATAGAAGAATAGTGCCCATGTTGTTGTCATTGTAGATTGTTGTAGCATTGTCTTGATGAGAGCCGAGATCTGCAAGTAGTGTTTTTAGCCATACCGCTTGTTTTGCGGCATCGGCAGAAGAAAGATATTCCGCTTCGGCGGTGGAGAATGTCGGGAATCAACGACTTTGAACACCACGTCACTTTTAAAGGACACGTAAATTCTTTGCGCCTCAATCGCGCTTCTGGTGAATGGTTTGTCAATATGTCATCTCACTGTGCTCGATTCATCTTGCAGCAATATATAAACTCTTCTTATTTAGTTTCCCACTTTGTACGAACACCTAAAAGATCAGACATTTCTACTCTGATTCTTTAGGTTATGGGCCCAGTGTTCAAAACACTCAGTACCTAGAATCTAGAGATCTCAAATCAATCCATAAATATGTCTGACTCCGACTCCGAAATACCTTCTGGAAGAACCAACGTTCGCATTCAGAAATTAAAAGGGACTCAC